>PVLD010003914.1:84062-104463 GCA_004027595.1 Dinomys branickii
TTTTTTTTTTTTTTTTTTTTTTTTTTTTTTTTTTTTTTTTTTTTTTTTTTTTTTTTTTTTTTTTTTTTTTTTTTTTTTTTTTTTTTTTTTTTTTTTTTCTTTTTTCTTTTTTTGACAGGGTCTCACTGTGCAGTTCAGGCTTGCCTTGAGCTCACTTTGTAGCCCAGGTGGGTCTTGAACTTGCAGTGATCCTCCTGCCTCACCCTCCCAAGGGCTGAGATTATAGGTGTGTGCCACCACGCCTGCTGAGCTACTTTTTAGAGCTGCCCCCCAGCTCTTACTGTCATGGTACCTTGTTCCCTACAGCCATGTTACCACCCTTGTCAGGACAAGCACCCTGGTGTTGGAGAGATAGCTCAGTGGTACAAGTGCCTGCCTGGCAAGCACAAGGTCCTGAGTTTGATTCCCGGTGTCAAAAAAACAAAAAACTGTTGAGTGGAATAAAGGTCTCACTCCTAAACTCTGGCCGGGTGTGGTGGTGCACCCCTGTAATCCCAGCACTCAGGAGGCTGAAGCAGGAGGATTGTTGAGAGTTCAAGGCCAGCCAGGGCTACAAAGTGAGCTCAAGGCCAGCCTGAACTGCATAGCGAGACCCTGTCTCAAAACTACAAAACACACACACACACACACACACACACACACGCACGCACACACACACACACACACACGCACGCATCCTGGCTCAGCAGTGGAGGTCATGGCTTTTCCACTGACCACATGGCAGCATTTGGCTGGTTAGAAGCCAAGCATCTGTGCTTTGTACACATAACACACACAAAACAACAGGGCTCTGCAGCTGCAGCTCAGTGCCCCAGTGTCTGGCTAGTAGGTATGAGCCTGGCTCCATCCCCAGCACCACACACTAGTGTTATTCTGAGGTGGCATCCACAGGCTTTACCAGTTAGCCAGGGGTGGTCCAGAGCTCCAGAGAGCTCCAGAAGGTCAGTTCCCAGCCGCGGTAGTTTTTCTTTCATAGTCTTTGTTCAGCCAACTAAGAGGCATCTGTGGGAAGTTTTGGGGAACACTTTACAAAATGGGGTTTGCAAAACTAGGAGAGGATCCAAGGTAGAGTGACCTAAGGGATGATGGACCAGGCTGGTATTTGTTTTGTTTTGTTTTGTTGTCTTTTTGAGACAGGGTCTTGCTATGCTTTTCAGGCTGGCCTTGAGCTCACTTTGTGCCCAGGCTGGTCTTGAATTTGCAATGATACTCCTTCCTCAGCCTCCCAAGTGCTAGTTATAGACTGGTGCCACCATGCCTCAGGCTGCTTTTTGGTTTCATTTTGCATCGGTTTGTTTTTGGCTTTTTGAGACAAGGTCTTGCTAGGTAGCCCAGGCTGGCCTCAAAAGCTTGTGATCTTACTTCAGCCTTCTAAATTCTGATATTATTGGTGTGGACTAACACACTTGACTCAGATTGCTTCTTTTTTTTTTTTTTTCTTTTTTTTTTGAGACAGGGTCTTGCTACATAGCTGGCCTTGAACTCAAGGTGATCCTCCTGCCTCTGTACCCAGAATGATGAGATTAGAGGCCTGCACTACTGTCCTGGGTTCAGATTCCTTTTTGAATCCTGGCTGTGCCACTTACCAGCTGTGTGACATAGATTTCTGCTGTGAGATGGAAGTAGCAGTGGTTTCTAGGGATTGCTATGGAATTTGTTCATGCTATGGACATTTCCTCCCTGGCATGGGAGGAAATTGGCTGAAATGAGCTGAAATTCTCTGAACTGAGATGACAGGCTGGGTAAGGAGAGGAGGAGAGCCCAGGCATATTCAGCTTTTGCTCTCACCAGTCCTTAGGCAGGGAGCTTGAGGCAAGCTCACTTGTCTCTTTCCTGGGTAGACCAGTGGCTGCTTTTGCCCCTAGCTACCCCTCCGCTAGGCATAGGTGAGCTGTTCCTTGTGCTCATTCACATTCACTTCTTTGACAAGTTAGCTTCACTTCATCACCAAACTTTGTGTTTTTACATACATAGCTTCTACACAAGGCACTCAGTCTTTCTGATACAGGCGCAGATCGCCTCCTGTTCACATGACCGTCCTCTGGGGCCCTGTTCAGGGTTAGGGTCCAACCCTTCTTGTCCAATTCCTTCCTGTCCTGCGAATGAGTCCTACCTGTGCCTCTGTGTCTCTCCCTGAATCCTAGATGAGCATCTTCTCTCCCCTAGAAGTCAGGGTTCCAAGGATGGCCCTGTGCTCTGTCTCCTGTCTCCACCTGGGAGAGGATTCCTACACAGGTGAGGGTAGGGATACTCATAAACTTGTTTGCTTTTCTCTTTCAGGATGCAAGAAGCCAATATCTGCCTCAGGGAAAGAGATGGACTGGGCACAGATGGCTTGCCACCGATGTCTAGTGTACCTAGGAGATTTGTGTAAGAATTTGTGCCTTTTGTTTGCTTTGTTTTGGGCCGTAGGAAAGAACCAAGCTACTTCAGTGGTTGGCTCCACCTTTTACATGTTTAGAGAGCAGAAGAAACAGTTTGGCTTTTGATAATTTTTCTCTTCCAGTCTTTTTGTTTGTTCTTTTAGATAGGGTCTCATTGTGTAACCCAGGCCATCTTGAAGTTGTGATCCTCCTGCCTCAGCAGGAGTTCTGGAGTTAGAGGCTGCACCACCATGGCTGGCTTTTCTGCTCTGGTCTGCTTACTGTGATCCATTGTTTCACCAGCCTGCCTTATGCACAGATGATCAGTGATTATAGGAAAGGGGAAATACCTTTGAGTTTTGAGAAGTCAGGATGGTCTCTCTTGTAGTGGGTTAAAAAGATTTTAAGTCTTCTTTTTTTTTTTTCTGATGACAGGGTCTCACTGTGTACCCATATTGGCCTTGAACTTGCAGTGTGATCCTCCTGCCTCAGGCTCCCACACCTGGCTCCTCTTTCTTCTTGGAAGCTTTTTGTCTTTATGTACACTTACATGAATAGGAACTTCAGCAGGACCTCGGGCACTTACATGCCTGACAGATGTTTCTGAGACTAGAAAGTGCTCTTTTTCTTGTGGCTCCTAAGTCTCTAGTCCTCGTAAATGCCTGTGCTTCTTTAGGTAGCTGGTGTATGACTGCCAGGGATATTGCTTTTTAAAGACTTGAGGCCCTGGTGTCTACCTCTAGCCCTCTCTTGGTTTCTTTGGGGCATTGTGCATGGAGGCAGACATTTAACAGTGGGTAGACTGGAGTACCTTTAGCAGTGTCTTTGTAGAATTTGGTATAGTAGGAGTCTAGAAATAATTATCAGAGGTATTTTCAATCTATTATACACACTGCAGCTCCCCTTCATGGGGAAGACATAATCAAGAAGCCTTTCTACTTTACAAATACCAAATACTCTTTACCTTTTGAACCGACAAGTAAGGAAGAGCATGTGGAAACTTACCTTTAGTCACCCTTGCTTAGGACTGTGCCAGAGACCCCTCAGTCTGCCTCCTTGCTCAGGTCCCTTCCTCCCAGGCTCTCGTTGCAGCTCCTGGGAGTGGGCTCCTAGTAAAGGGGAGGCCTCTCGGAAACATGGAGTCACTACATCTCCCTTCCTCTCTATCCGGTAGCACGCTATCAGAATGAACTAGCTGGTGTAGACACTGAGCTGCTTGCTGAGAGATTCTACTATCAAGCTCTGTCAGTAGCTCCCCAGATTGGTAAGTGAACCCCTGCTGGTGTCTCCTGACCAGTAGCATTTCCAAGAAGAGGAAGACAGAGCTGTTGAGATGACAGACAGTATCCTCCTTGTTTCCCTGAGGCCTTGCCCCCCTCAGCTTTCTTATGCTTCACCTTGGTGCCCCCACCTACCGTGTAGCACATGCGAGATAGAGGCATGGGCGAGTCTTAGCTAAGAAGGAGCAAGACAGAAGAGAAAGGGAGAAGATGGCGCCCTTGTCCACAAGGTCTCTAGAAAAAGGACAGGATATTTCAGCTTTCCCCACAGGAGATGCAGTGAGAGAAGGGGTGTGATTCTGTGACAGAGATGGGGTAGGAAGGAACTCAGAGGTAAAAAATGGAGCCAGAGAAGAGGAGAGGGCTCCACAGAGGTCCATTATCCTTGGAAAAGCCACAGTGGGAGTGGACACATTGGTGCAGGTAACCCTGGCACAACAGGCAGGAACAGGCTGATGAAAAGCAAGAAGGGTCACTAATACTCCAGAGGAACAGAGTTATGGTGCTGATCACCTGAGACATTACAGTCGCCTGCAGACCGAGCTGGTCTCCAGGAGTTTACTAGTGCTTAGCTTGGGTCTGACCTGGGAGCACTGACTAACTCGTGCTGCATGGACGCTTTCTCACCAGGAATGCCCTTCAACCAGCTTGGCACCCTTGCGGGCAGCAAGTACTACAACGTGGAAGCCATGTATTGCTACCTGCGCTGGTGAGTGTTCTCCAGCCCTGCTGTTAGGCCTTGCTGTTATCATTCCTGCTCTGAGGAACTTCAGCTCCTTGTGGGATAGATATGGGAGGAGGCTAGATCAAGGGGTCCCTCCATTTGGGGGACCCTGACATAGCTCTGCTGCTTTGCAGAGAGCCCCAGGGATTCGTAGGCACTTGGGCAGCCAAAATGACTGTACACTATTTTATGCAAAATATTTCTATCTTCTGCAAGAAAACATATTTCATATTTGATAAACTGGTACCAAAGTGGCCTATAAAAAGATCTTAAGATTTGAAAGCTTTAGTGTGTTAATATGATAACAAGCGTGGAGCAACCTGCTCATCAGTCTGACCCTTAGCTCTTAGAATAAAAATACAGATTTCAAAGGACCCAAAATTGCTTAAATGTGAGGTACTGAGGTGCCATAACTGCATGCCCGTGAGACAGATAGGTAACTCAGAGTGCTGCTGCTGAAGGAAGAATGTAGACACATTGCCAGGGAAGCTTCCCACCAGTGGAGTGAGGCTACAGTCTGTTGGAGAAGCTAGCTGTTCTCAGAAGAGGGTGGAAGGTGGTCTGGGCTGTAAGCAAAGGGACGAGGGTGGTCTTCAGAGACTAAAGTGAACTCGAACAGGTTGTGGTGGTGCATACCTATAATCCCAGCACTTGGGAGGCTGAGGCAAGAGGATCACCATGAGGTCAAGGCCAGCCTGTGCTATACTGCAAGACCCCATCTCAAAAAAAAAAAGAAAGAAAAGTCAATTGAAATAATAAAAGTAGTGAAACAATTATAAAGCAGTAAAATACTTAGTTCTGCTTCATATTTCAACATGCTATGGTCTTTACTTCACCTGAGAAAGGAAATCTATTCTCTGTAGCAAGAAAGTATTATCTCCTGGGCACACCATCCCTTCTAGATCAACACCATACCCTGTGTTCACACTTTCTTTTTTCTTTGCTTTTTTTTCATTTTATTTTGTTTTGTTTTTTGAGACAGGGTTTCCCTATGTATTCCAGTCTTGAACTCACTACATAGTCCAAAGTGGCCTCCAACTCATGGGGATCCTCCTGTCTCAGCTCCCAAGTGCTGAGATTACAGGCATGCACCACCATGCTTGGCCATGCCTTCTTAAAATATGATTATTAGGTTTATAACCTAAGTGATCTTTTAAAAATTTTATTTTTAAAAACATTATTATTAATATTAATACTAATATTAATATTAATGTCTGTGGTGCTGGGGATCAAACTCAGGGCCTGTGCGTGCAAGGCAAGAGCTCTACCACTGAGTCACATCCCCAGCCCCTTTTTATTTTCTTTATATTTGTGAAACCTGGGTCTCACTATATAATGCAGGCTGGTCTTGAACTCACTTATGTAGTCTAGGGTGTTCTTAAATTCACAGCGATCCTCCTGTCTCAGCCTTTGTTTCTGTTTTTATTTTTTTTTTTGAGACAAGGTCTCCCTATGTAGTTCAAGCTGGTTTTGAACTCAATATTGTAGCCTAGGCTGGCCTCAACTCAAGGCAATCCTGTCTGCCTCAGCCTCTTAGAGTCCTGAGGTTATAGGTAGATGCCACCATGCTTGGGCCCCCTTTGTTTAAAAATTTTATTTTTTTATCAGTATATTTCTGTTTTTTTTTTCTTTCTTTCTTTCTTTCTGTCTGTCTGTCTGTCTGTCTGTCTGTCTTACTGAATGAAATTTTCTAATTCTGAATTTGACTAGAACCTGTACCATGTAGTATTTGTTGACTAATTGAATGAATAGTGAATTTTCATGGTAACCTTGTGACAATGTAAAATGGGCAGTGGCTTCATAAAACTACAGAAATTGAGACCCGAGAAATTAAGTGACTAGTACCAAGTTTTCTGCTGTCACCAGGGCACTGGTTCCATGAGTCCTTTTGTTTGCTTTGAGTTTTTTTATTTGTCTATTTTTGAGCAGGGTCTCACTGTGTGATTCATGCTGCCCTTGAATTTACTATGTAGCCCCAGCTAGACTCGAACTCAAGGCTGTCCTTCTGCCTCACCCTGCCAGACTGCTGGGATTATGGGTGTGCTGCATCACACCAAGCTGGGTTTGTTTAATTTTATTTTGAGATGGGATCTTGTTAAACATTGTGCATACTACCCTTGAACTTGTGATTCTCCTGCCTTTACCTCCTGAGTAGTTGGCATTACATGTGTGTACTGCTAGGCCTAACAGGTCCTTGGTTTTGTGGTGAGATGGGGGATTGGAGACTTTGCATTGTTAGAGGTCACTTGTTCTCTGAGCTCCTCTACCTTTAGTGTGGACAGTATTTGGGTTCACTATGTCCCTGACACAGTGGGTACTCAGTGTGAGCTTTAAATGCATGCTGGGAGAACTAACTGCAATAAGGTAACAGTAGTTGTTGGCAGTAGATGCTTGTTAAATGCTGCCTGTTATAAAGTTAGGATAATATATTTCAGTGTTACTAAGTTTGTAACAGAGTAGGATAAATGGCCCCCTTCACAGAGAATATAGGGAGGAAAGTAAAAGGATTGTCTTTACTCAGACTAATCTAGAAGTGTGTGTGTGTGTGTGTGTGTGTGTGTGTGTGTGTGTGTGTGTGTGTGTTTCACCTGAGAATGTACAAGGAGGGTGAGATGGTGAGACTTACTGGGAACATTGTCCTCAAGACCATAGTAGAATGGCATTCCCCTCCCCACCTCTCCTGCAAAAGAAAACAGCTCACCCCTGTGCCTTCTCAGCATCCAGTCAGAAGTGTCCTTTGAGGGGGCCTATGGGAACCTCAAGCGGCTGTATGATAAGGCAGCCAAAATGTACCACCAGCTGAAGAAGTGTGAGACTCGGAAACTCTCTCCTGGCAGAAAGCGGTGAGTGGGGCTGGGCCAGTGGCTACTTTCTGCCATCAGTGCAGCGGGGCCACTGCACATTTACCTGGGGCCCTGTCATTGCAGATGCAAAGACATTAAGAGGTTGCTGGTGAACTTCATGTACCTGCAGAGCCTCCTGCAGCCCAGAAGCAGGTGAGTGAAGAGAAACAAGCACCGTGTCCTGGGGACCCCTCCAGGCCTGTACTCTACGCCTGGGTTCCAGAGGTACAGGATAGCAGGGCTCTGCCCTTCACGGGACAACTTCTAGCCAACTGTGCTGTCCTCAGTGTCTCTCACTGTTGGGCCTGAGGGTCCTGTGCCCGTGCTCATAGCAGCTTACTGCATAGAGTGGGTGCTTAACGGGTGCTGCAGGAGTGGTGAACGGGAAGCCACCCATAGCTTTCCCATACTGTCTGCTCTCTTTGCTGTGTTTTACTTTGTGATGCTGGGGTTAGAACCCTGGCCCAGGCCTCCTGTGCTCTAGGCAAGCGCTGCCACTGAATCACACCCCCGTTGTGTCTGTTTGGAGATCAGTCGAGTGCCGCCTGCCTGCCCCACTGTCTCTGAAGTCCTCTTAGTCTGTTATCTGAGTTTGTATTGTCAAATCTTTGCCTTTTCCTCCCCCTCACTGACCTCCCCTTACTTCTGCTCTTCCATAGCTCCGTGGACTCTGAGCTCACTTCACTTTGCCAGTCAGTCCTGGAAGATTTCAACCTGTGTCTCTTCTACCTGCCCTCCTCGCCCAACCTCAGCCTGGCCAATGAGGAGGAGGAGGAGTATGAGAGTGGGTATGCTTTCCTTCCAGACCTGCTGCTTTTTCAGATGGTCATCATCTGCCTCATGGGTGTGCACAGCCTGAAGAGAGCAGGTAACCTTCCTTGGGAACCCCAGGCCCTATGTTGGGATTCTCTGCCCTTTTTTGCAGCTCCTTATTGGTAAACTTCCTCCTATGAGCAGCCATTTTACTGCTTCTGTCACTAGCTTGCTCTGAGAGAGTAAAGGGTGCAGATCCTACCCTGTGGCACCTGCTGGGGATGAGCAGAGGCAGCAGTGTGTCCCTCCCACAGACTGGCTGGGGGGTGAGTGGGATGAGGCCAGCAGGCTCAGCTGAGGGTCTAGTCAGATATCATACCTTGCTTTGGGGTCACTCAGGCATTCAGGAACCTTGCTGGTAGAAGTGTGCGTGTGTGTGTAAGGACTCCTGGGCTCTCAGGGGGCCTTGAAGCCAGGGAGGATGAGCTCAGATAAGAGGACACTTGCATGAGGGAGTGTAGGAAGGATGATGCTTTTGGGACTTGGCAGTGCTTTCTACCTTAGAAGGAGCTTTTTAGAGTAGTGAATCCTTGGGTGAATTGAGTGTGGATGAGGCAGGGTTGGAATTGATGGGGCCTGGTCCTCACTTGGGGCCAGGGCCCTGATGCCTACCTCTCCTGGCTCAGGATCCAAACAATACAGTGCAGCCATTGCTTTCACCTTGGCACTCTTCTCCCACCTCGTCAACCACGTCAACATACGACTGCAGGCTGAGCTGGAAGAGGGCGAGAACCCCGTGCCAGCGTTGCAGAGTGATGGTGCAGGTGGGAGAGGACAGGAGGGATGGGATACGGCTGGGGAGGGCAGGAACAGACTCAGTGGGGAAGCGGTGTCAGAGAGCCCCATCCAGCCTCCAGGCTCCATTCTTTCCAGAACTCCCCTTGACCTTCCTTTCTCCACAGATGAGCCAGAGTCCAAGGAACCACTAGAGAAAGAAGAGGAACCAGATCCTGAACCTCCTCCCACAGTATCCCACATGGATGAAGGTAGAAAAAGCCGGAAGTTCTCCCGCCTCTCCTGCCTCCGCCGCCGCCGCCCACCCAAAGCTGGTGATGACAGTGACCTGAGCGAAGGCTTTGAATCAGACTCAAGCCGTGACTCAGCCCGGGCCAGCGAAGGCTCTGACAGTGGCTCTGACAAGAGTCTGGAAGGTGGGGGCACAGCCTTTGATGCTGAGACAGACTCAGAAATGAACAGCCAGGAGTCCCGGTCAGACCTGGAAGATATGGAGGATGAGGAGGGCACCCGGTCCCCAGCCCTGGAGCCCCTTCAGGCCAGATCAGAGGCTCCCGATTCCCTCAATGGCCCTATGTGCCCCAGTGAAGCTAGCATTGCCAGCAATCTGCAAGCCATGTCCACCCAGATGTTCCAGACAAAGCGCTGCTTCCGACTGGCCCCTACCTTCAGCAACCTGCTCCTACAGCCCACTGCTACACCTCACGCCTTGGCCGACTGCAGGCCCTGTGTCAATGGGGATGTGGACAAGCCCTCTGAGCCAGGTACCTGGGCCTCTGTACCTCCCTGCCACAGGCCTTCACTTGAGAAAGCCTCTGTCTTCTCTGTGAGCAGCTTCTCATTTCCACCCTGCTGCCTCACTGTAGTGTAGCCAGGGGTTTGTTCCTGGGACACTCTCACCTGTTTACTTCCTCATTTCTGGCCTCCAACTCATCTCTTTGCTTTAACTTCTGTCCTACTTGGTGCTACCCAGTGGTGTGGGGCTGTTTTCCTCATGCATTTGCAGCTGCAGCTTCTTTCCCCAGTGTCATCTGGTCCCTCCAGGGCCCCATCAAGGCAGTGGGTTGGAGTGAGGCTTCACTGAGGTAGAAGGAGCACTCAAATCACAGCAGTATTAGTTAGCCAGACTCTGTGCCCAGCGTTAGGCTAGGCCAGTGGTGGTGAACCTATGGCACGCATGCTACAGCAGGCTGTTTGTATCATTGAAAGCTCTAAAAGGTTTGCCATCATTGGGCTAGACTCTTCTAGGATGTTGTCTTTTTTCTGGCTTCTATAGTAGTCTGGTTGCAAAGTTAGTGTCCCTGCTCTAAAGGCTTTTACCTCTATACTTTTGTACATGGGCTTGCTACCTCTCTCTGGAATGTAGCTTTTCTTTCCTTGTCCCAAGCCAGTCACTTGGCTAAGTCTTATTTGCCTTCTAGATTATAGTTTAATTTGGGACTAGGGGTGTACCTCAGTGGCAGAGCACATGTGTAGGGTGCCTGGGCTCAGAATAAGTCATTTGGTTGGGGACTCCCCCCACAGCCCCTTCCCATCTCACCCTGGCAAGGCAGTCTGCAGACCTGTCTGTCTCCCTGCAGCACCGTGAGCTGCTGCAGGGCAGGCCAGTGTGTGTCTTCTTTATTACTATGTCTCTGGCACTAACGCAGTACTTGGGCACAGGGGTGGGGCTTGAGACATTTGAATGACTGAAGGAAATGGGGGCGCTGTTGCTCAGAGAGGTGAAATGACCTGCCAAGTGTTTTGCCAGATGGAGAAGAGCTGGGAGGTGACAAAAATGGTTGGGCCCTGTGCCCCTTGCTTTCTCTGTCTTGTAGCCCTTCCAGCAGAGTACGCACTAAAACGCTGGCTGAGTGAATTGCTACAGAGCAGCTTTATACATTAGCCTGAGTCTGAAAAAATCATACTAAAAGGCACCAGCCTCTTGGTTTAAAAGCATCCAGTTGGTGGGCCTGGAAAAATTGGTCAGGAGTTTGACCCTGAATCCACACCTCTTTTGTACCAGAATTTTTCAGAAGAGTCTAGGTCAGGTGGCAGCTGAGGCTGTTGCCAACTGCTGTTCGTTGTTCACCCTGCTCTCCCCCTGCCCCCAGTCTCTGAGGAGGGCTCTGAGTCAGAGGGCAGCGAGTCCAGCGGGCGTTCATGTCGCAATGAGCGCAGCCTACAGGAGAAACTGCAGGTCCTGACTGCTGAGGGCCTGCTTCCTGCCGTGAAGATCTTCCTGGACTGGCTGCGGACCAACCCTGACCTCATCGTCGTGTGTGCACAGGTGTCACTCTCCCTGCTCCCTCGAGGGGTCTTGGTGTTGGAGGAGGGAGGCTGGGCACTCCTCAGTGGTCTGCCAAATGAGGAGGCAGGGCGGGATGGCCATGGGCACAGTCTTGCCCTCAAAGCCTGTGGCTGGGGAGCTGTGAGAGAGCCAGTTGTGCTGTTTTCTGTCCCCAGTACTGGGCATAATGCCCGCCTTTGTGAGCAGTGTCAGTGAGTGAGCGTGTGCAAGGCCAAGCGCAGCGAATAGTGCAGAATCCAGGAAAGAGTGACACAAGCAGGAAGAGCTTTGGATAGAGGTTGAGAAGTTGTTAAGGGTAGGGACAGCAGCTGGAGAAGGCTTCACCGAGATGCTGGTGGTATTGGGCTTGCTGGTCTGAGATTTCTCCTCTTCTTTGTCCTTGGATTCAGAGCCTCAGTCCTGCACCCCCAAGCCCCATTTTGGATTTTTAAAACAGTTTCACTATGTAGTCCAGGCTGGCCTTGAACTCATTAAGTAGTCTAGACTAGTCTCAAATGCATGATCCTCCTGCTTCAGCCTCCCAAGTGCTGGAATTACAGGTGTGTACCACCATACCCAGCTTTGAGCTTCAGTCTTTAGCCTGTCATCCCAGAGCTTACATGTGGAGTGTTTTCTCTCAGAACTCTCTGTCTTACTGTAGACCACCCCCTTACCTAGATGGGAGGTGGGGCAGGGCCAGGCACGCCCTTGGGTATATCTCTGAGGACAGCTAGTTAGTCATTAGTGATGGGGAGGTGTGGTGCAGATGCTGGTCATATCCCTAGAGAACTGTGTTGGGACAGGAACACAGAAGGAGGAGTGAAAGAAAAGTTTTCTGCATCTGGGTGTGGCAGCACAGGCCTGTAGTCTCAGCCCTCTGGAAGGCTGAGGCAGGAGGACTGCCGAGTTCAAAGCCAGCCTGGGCAACTTAGCAACTCAGCAAGAACCTGTTTGAATTTTAAAAATAAAAAAGGGGTTGGGGTTATAGATTAGTGCTAAGGCCCAGTACTGAGTACTAATTAGTACTAATTCCTAATACTGAGGGGAAAAAAAGAAAGAAAGATTTCTGCTAGATGAAGAGATGCCACCACCTCCAGCGCTCAGTTTTTACCACTGTCAGGATCCAGGAAGCCCTTCCTGAGGCCTTACTGCCTTCTCTGCCTAGAGCAGTCAGTGAGAGGCAAGTTCAGCAAGGCTGTCTGACCTCTTCTCCAGGCTCCCAGGACCAGCTCCCCTTTCTGAGTCCTCCACGAGTTTCCTGGCCTCTCACTTCTGTGGAGTCCCTCAGCCCCTGCATGCGGCCCAGATGCCCTGGCGGGTGCTGCCCTTCCTCACTACTGCTCTTCAGCACTGCCTCTGCCTCACAGCCTCCCCTCCCCTTTCCCAGAGCTCTCAGAGTTTGTGGAATCGCCTGTCTGTGTTGCTGAATCTGTTGCCCGCTGCTGGTGAACTCCAGGAGTCTGGTAAGTGGGTCCCTGGCACTGTACCCTGTTCCCTTTCCCTGTGGCCCCCACATAGTCCATCTTTCTCCTGTAATCCAGCCCTTGGGTAAGGAGGTTAATGGGACTCAGTGTGAGTGTCCCTAGCACACAGCAGTTATTGTATGGTCCAGGCCTCTCCAGTTTCTGTCCCAACATCACCCCACTGTGGGCAGGTGGCCTTGTTTGCCAGGGGCTGTGCTCCCTGGGAAGGCACCAGGGAGGGCAGAAGCACAGTGAAGGGCCTGCTGCCTATGGGCCTTAAGAATTAAGTTGGAGGCTGAGACAGAAGGATCACCAGTTCCAGGCCAGCCTTGACTACATAGTGAGACCCTGTTCCAGACAAAAACAAAGCTCATCTGTATGGCTCCTCCTTCCTAGACTCTAGGACTATTCATTCCTGCAGGGCCTGTCCTCTTATTTCTGTCTAGTGTGATTCCCAGGCCAGGCTGCCCTTGTTCTTCCAGTGCTGATACCCTGGAACTTGGCCTAGTGTGTTGGTCTCCTTGCATGTCTCATCAGCCTGGCAGTTACCTAGGGCAGGTGGTCTGATACACCCTCTCTCTGCCCAGGCCTGGTCTCGTGTCCTGAGGTCCAGGATCTCCTTGAAGGCTGTGAACTGCCTGACCTCCCCTCCAGCCTGCTGCTCCCAGAAGACATGGCACTTCGCAACTTGCCCCCCCTCCAGGCTGCTCACAGACGCTTTAACTTTGATGCAGACCGACCCCTGCTCAGCGCCTTAGAGGAGGTGAGGGGCTCGTCCCGGGCCATAGGCACTGCGTGCTAATGTCAGTCATGCTCAGCAGTGAAACAGGGCTTGGGGCTGGGGGCAGCCAGCCATTGGCTATGGGCTGCATCCCCTTGCCTGGCTTGGCAGGCATCCTGCAGAAAGCTTGCTGTTGGTGGTTTCTCCTGTTGTAGAACAAGCTCCTCCTCTGTCTTCTGAAAGGGACAGGGCAAGTGAATTAGGCCTGGAAATCTTTGTCAGCCTCTGGGCCCAACCCCGTGAACTGTGCACCAAGCAATGATAAAAAGTTAGAGCTGGGGGCCATTGCCCACTTGGTTCAGCAGCTCCTAACTGCAAATCTGTGTCACCACATGGGCCATCTGGGGGCAGCAGAGGGAAGCTGAGCAGACAGACCCTCAGTCCCCATCTCTACCCCAGACTGCCTCATCTCCAGTGAGAGCAGTTGGCTGAGGTGTTTTATATTTGAGGGATCTAAGTAAGATTTTTATGTGAGGAGAAAGACAATTTTACTGACAAAAATAATTTGGGAAATGTTGATCTAGTTAGTCCCTTCGTTTCACACATAAGGAGCAGAGACCCTGAGAAGAGATGGGCTCGGAAGCCGTCTGCTCACATGCAGCCCAGCACCTTTGCCCCTCCGCAGGGTTGCCAGTCTCCCCACTTGCTCACTTCCTCCTTTGCAGCCAGCATTCCTCTTTCCCAGGGTGCTTGGGTCTAGAGGGGGAGAAAGCAAAGCAGGCCAGCTACTCAGGGTGGGCGCTGCTCAGCGGGCCGCTCCTATGTCTCCGCAGTCGGTGGTGCGTATCTGCTGCATTCGTAGCTTTGGACACTTTGTGGCCCGCCTGCAAGGCAGCATCCTGCAGTTCAACCCAGAAGTTGGCATCTTCATCAGCATTGCCCAGTCTGAGCAGGAGAGCCTGCTGCAGCAGGCCCAGGCGCAGTTCCGCATGGTGAGAAGCCAGAGCGAGAGGCTCGGTTGCACTGGTGGTGTTGGACTCCTAGACTTAGGAAGAGGAAGGCTAGGGGGCTTCCTGGAGGAGGCGTGGTGGGGATAAAGGGTGGGGCTGGCACAAAATGATGGCCATGATACATTGAGCAGATAGTGTGGGTCAGAAGAGCTGTCTAAAAAAAAAAAAAAAAGAAGAAGAGCTTTCTACTCTGTCTGCAGCTTGAGGCCCATTTTGTCACTTTGTAGTCGGCATTTAGTAAATCACTGAAATCGCTGCACAGTGGGAATAAATTCAGTCTAGGAGTGGTGGCACATGCCTGTAATCCAGCCCTTGGGAGGTTGAGGCAGGAGGATTGTGAGTTTAGGCCAGCCTGGGCTACACAGTGAGACCTAGGGGGGTCTTGTGAAGATGGAATGATAGTGTGCACAAGGTATCTTGCACACTGTCCTCTGGAGCAGGGGTGCCCAGCAGCTATGGAGGTTCTGAACTCTCAGCCCAGACAGTCCCATCCTGTAGAGGCCCCAAAGGGTAGAAAGCAGCCTGTGCTACGTCTTCTCTATGTAATCACTCATCCCGCCGAAGTTGGCTGAGAGTCAGCTCCTTGCCAGACATGTCAGTATAAGAACTGGGCTGTGTGTCTCAGCAGTGAACACAGTGCCTGTGCATGTTGTCTTCTGAGCCCAGTGCCGCTGGAACACTGGGGTGTTGGTATTGGGCACAGGAAGGATAGCCCATGTTTCTCACCCAGCTTCAAGGTTTCTTCATCCCAAGCCAGTCTCCTCCCGTGTTCTTCCTTTTACCTCAGCTGTGAGTCCACAGCTCGCCTACCCTCTGAGCCCATTCTTGGTGGACATTCTGCTACACCGGGACCGGGCCCAGCTCCCTAGAAACTCCCTTCCGTGCTGCCTCATAAACAAGCACATTTTGTTAAAAACAGGCCTTTTGTGTTAAGGCTTTTATTGCTGTTCCATAGGGGAAGACACGGGGGTTAAAAAAATAATTATGGGAAAGTTAGATGGTTTCAAACCTGTTAGCGTTGTTGCAGGCATCCCCCCCAGAGGAAACTCTGGAGCCTCGGGGAGGGTCACAGGAACCCCCGCGAGCCCCTCCTATGAGGGCTGGATGCCATAGGCCTTCCGCCTGCTCCTCTGCCTCAGTCACAAGCTTCCGCCAGGGGGCCTACGCCCTGGCAGCAAGAGTCTGGCCATCTCCCATCGTTCCTGAAACCTGTCTGTGGCAAAGCCTGGCTTTCGCTTGGCTCATTTCACCCTTCCAGCATCTCTGAGAGGGGGGTGCTCACATACTGATTTGGTTTGATTTGATTTATTTTGAGATAGGGTCTTGCTGTGTAGTCCACACTGGCTTTGGACTCGGTGATCTTCCTGCCTCAGCTTCCTGAATGCTAGGATTACAGGGGTGCACCATCATGCCTGGCTTGCATCCTGACTTTATATACGAGAACATGCATAGGAACGGGTTCAAGATCAGATTATAGTCAAGGCTCTGGAGTTGGAAAAACCTGTATTCTTTGCCCACTTTTCTTTTGAGTTTTTGGTGCTGGAGGTGGAACCCCATGGTATCATGCCAGCTGGACAAGTGCTATGTCACTGAGCTGCTCCTTGTGCCCCAGCCGAGTTCTCACCCTATTTGTGGTACATGAGGGCTTAGCTTCATGGCACCTGCTTGGGGTTGTAAGGCTGTCTGCTTCAACTCCACTCTCCTGACAGGTGCTCAGGAGCACAGCCGCCTGAACTGTTGGCCTGGGGGTGTCAAGCCCTGGGTCATTGCTGCTCCCTCCCTGCCCTGGTACAGGTGGCTCCTACTCCCCTGCATATAGTACCCTGTCTCTGGAACATGGGTTTCATAGCTTTGGTCTTAGGATAAGAGACTCAAAGGCTGGATGTCTGCAGGCAGGAGAGGAAAGTCTGTTCCTGCACTCCCCTCCTTTCTAGTCTGCCCACAGCCATCAGGAAATGGCTTGCCTGGGCTCTGTTCTGCTTCCTGTCTTCCTCCTCTTCTAGGGCTTTCCAAAGGACACTTGGCCTGTTGAGCAGGGCAGGCCTTCATCGTGTAGACACTGGGTGTGGGAGGGGAGGTTGGAGTAGATCTTGCATGACCATATTATAAATATCAAAACTGAGAAACTTGGCATGGACGTAGCACACCTGTAATCCCAGCGCTGAGGAGGCTGAGGCAGGAAGTTTGCCATGAATTCAACACTAACATAAGCTCCATAGTGAGTTCAAGGCCAACCTGAACTGTATAGCAAGACCCTTCCTTAAGAAAACAAAAGAAAAAGAATGAGATTAATATTTGAAATCCTCACCCTGCTGATTATAACACTTGGCTTATTCAGGCACTGGCCTTTGATGGCGGTACACAGAACAAAAGTCCCATCTTTCTGTTACTTGTAGACCATAGTATGGAATTTGGACTTTATCCAGAAAACAGAGGAAAGACATTAAAATATATATTTTATGTGTGTTTTGTTTCTTCAGGTAGGGTCTCACTGTGCAGTGTAGGCTGGACTCAACTCAAGATCCTTTTGCCTCAGCCTCCTGAGTTGGGATTATAGTCATGCAGCCCAGCATTTGGCTCAAAGGAAATTTTTTTTTTTTCTTTTTGAGACAAGGTCTCCCTATGCAGTTCAGGCCAGCCTTCAGCTCACTTTGTAGCCCAGGCTGGTCTCGAACTCACAACAACCCTCCTGCCTCATCCCCACCCCCCATTGCTGGGATTACAGGTGTATACCACCACACCCAGCGGCTCAGGGCAATTTTAAGCAAGGCCATGATTTTGAAAGATGGCCCTGGTTACTGGCAGAGAAGAGATTGATTAGGAAGGAGAAATGTTGGCTGAGACAGGGCCTCTCCATATAGGAGGGGGAGGGGCAGAATAGGAGACTCAGTGGGAAATTTGGTTGATAGGACTCAGCTTCTAGGCTCTGAGAAAGGGAAGACTGAGCTAGCTTTGTACTTCTAACTCAGGCAGGGGGGTGGGTCATTTAGCAAGGGAGGGAACTTCAGAGGGAAAGCAGCAGGGTAGTTTTGTTTTAAAACAGGGTCTCTCGCTATATAGTTCAGGCTGGCTTGAAATTCTCTATATAACCCAGGCTGGCCTTGAACTTGTGACACTCCTCCTGCCTCAGCTTCCTAAGCCATGGGATTATAGGCATATGCCACCATGCCCAGTGAAATAAAAGTTGCAGGTTTGAGGAGAGGTAGGACTGCTTGTAAGCAGACCAGTGGATGTGTGGGGCTGGAATTCATGGTGCTCAGGGCCAGCTTAAGTCTGCAGATTTGGGAGACATTGACAGGTTGCTGGTGACAGCTCATGGGTCTTAGTCTTGGAGGGGAGGCCTTGACCAAGAAGAACTGAGGAGCAGAGATGAGCTCTGAAGACATGGCAGGTTGTATCCTGCGTTGGTGATGGCACTCAGCTGCCTGTCTGCTTGCCTGTACCCAGGCTGTAGGGTTCCCCTTGTGGAGGTCACACAAGTAGTTGTGTGCCATGGAAGTGGCCCACTCCACAGTGCAAGGCACACCCAGGAAGGTCTCTAGCTGTCCTGTGTGGTGCTGCAGGGGCGTGCGCTCCCAGTACCTCCACTCTGTCTCCTCATAGGCACAGGAGGAAGCCCGGAGGAACCGGCTGATGCGGGACATGGCGCAGCTGCGGCTTCAGGTAGGAATAGGCTGGCATGCCTGCTCTGGAGCAGCTTATCTAGACCTTCCCTGCCGTGGTCCTCACCTTGCTTGGTGCTTCTAAGCCCCCTCCTGCTCCTAGTCAGAATGACTTCACTGTGCCATTCTTCTGGAGCTGCATGCCCTGTCTGCCTTTACTTTTCTTTCTTTACCTGTACCTTTATTTCTGTCCACTTTCCCCTCATGGGTTCCCATAACAGCAGGAAGAACCCTGGAAGAAGGGGCCACCTTAAGCTGCCTTGCTGCTGGCTCTTGGCTTCTCTTGTCCTTCCTGCTGAAGCTCAGGCCCCTGCAGCCACCCTCTCTGCCTTCTCTCAGCTCGAAGTCTCTCAGTTGGAAGGCAGCCTACAGCAGCCCAAGACTCAGTCAGCTATGTCTCCCTACCTCGTCCCTGACACCCAGGCCCTCTGCCACCACCTCTCTGTCATCCGCCAGCTGGCCACCAGTGGACGCTTCATTGTTATCATCCCACGGACAGGTAGGCTTACTGGGGATGGGCCAGGTAGAATGTGGCTAAAAGAGGCTCTTGGCTTGGGGTTGAGAAAGCCTTATGTAGGGCCCACACCTCAGCCAAGTGTACTTGTGAATGCCTGTGATCCCAGCTTTTTGGGTTGAGGCAGGTGGGTTTCAAGTTTAAGGCAGCTTAAGTGACTCAGCAAGACCCTGTCAAAAAATACAAAGACTTGGAGATGGGCTCAGTGATGGAGCTCCTGCCTGGCAGGCAAAAGGAGGCAAAAGGACTGGTTCAGTCTCCAATACACTACCCCCGCCTTTCTCTTTCTCTCTTTCTCTCTTTTTTCCTCCCTCCCTTTCTCTCTCTCCCTCTCTCTCTCCCCCTCCCTCTCTCTTTCTTTCTCTTTCTCTCTCCCTCTCTCTTTCTCCTTCCCTGCCTCCCTGTCTTCTTCCCTCCTTCTCCCCCCTCTCTTTCTCTCTTTCTTTCACCTTGGTCAACTATCAGCTCTTTTTTTTTATTTTAAAGACAGTAAAATGGAGATATATAAACCAGAATAACACAAAAACAATAAAGGAAATACAAAATTACAGATAGTAGGGAATTAGCACTGGATGCTGTATTACATGTTATTTTCACATTTGTTAACACAAAAACAATAAAGGAAATACAGAATTATAGAGAAGATAGTAGGGAATTAGTACTGGATGCTATATGACAAAATGTTATGTTACTATCAGCTCTTTAAACTTGTCACTTTCTGTGAAGTGGGCATGACAGTCCCCATTAAACCCTACCGCACAAAACTGGGAGACATGGAGAGGAAGATCTGAGTGTGCACACCCAGGAATTCCCTGCACATTTTGGTAGAAGGCACAGGGCACTTGGGAGCCTTGGAGAGGCTATGGTCCCTTCTGCGGGTATCTGGGGTAGGCACAGATGCTTCTTCCAGAGCAGGGTCAGCAGTTCAAGCTGAGCTGTTTTGTGCTGCAGTGATCGATGGTCTGGATTTACTGAAGAAGGAGCACCCAGGGGCCCGGGATGGGATCCGTTATCTGGAGGCAGAGTTTAAGAAAGGAAATAGGTGAGTGTGGCCACCAGGCTCTCGTGGAGCCCTGTTCTGCTGGGCACGCAGCGCCTGCTCTCCTGCCCCTTGCTCCTGTGGGGAAGGTGAGCTTCAGCCTTGGCCACACTTCGCACACAGCCCGGGGAGCAGCACCAGAGCCATCACTGGGGGTCTTACCTGCTAAAGCAGAGGGTGAGCCCAGGCAAGAGCCCTGTGGTCTACGCCAGGCCCTTATGAGGAACCCTTGCAGCAGGGCTGGGGTGGGGTCAGGTTTCCAGGCTGAGTGTGTGCCTCGGCCACCCACCTTCCCACTTCCCGCCTGAGTTGAAGCAGCCAGGGAGAGCAGATGACAGTGGTGCAGGCTGCCCACCTAGCCTTTGGGGCCAGAGGAAGAGTGGGCAGGGTGCAGGGAGAGGAGAGTCCTCTGTCCTACCGGCTGGCCTGGCCCTCCTCTGCAGCCAGTCCACGTGGTTGGGAAGATGTACAAGGCCGGCTTGTTTGGACCTTGTCTTCAGAAGCCTTGACTTGAAACGCTTCTGCTCCAGCACTTCCAGCTTCTCCCCTGGGAGGAACTAGAGAATTGATGTTATCAGAGGAAAATGAGCTGGGCTCAGCAACCAGGAAGCCACATACAGTCTGATGAAAGAGACCCCCAGCCTTCCTGCAGACCTGGCCCAGAGTCACAGTGGCCAACACTGTCTAAGGTGCCCCTCCCACCTCACTGCACTGACTGCATCTCTTTTCCAGGTACATTCGCTGCCAGAAAGAAGTGGGCAAGAGCTTTGAACGGCATAAGCTGAAGAGACAGGATGCAGATGCCTGGTAACCCTTTGCCCCTCACCCTAGAGCCTCTTGTCAGGAGCTGGCATCCCCTAGGCAGCAGGACAGGGCCTGCCTGGTGCCTCTTAAAGGCCTCACCTCAAGGCAGGCTGAGGTCATCTTAGCCTGGGAGCACTTTCCTTACTCTGCATGGAGATGTT
>PVLD010003914.1:104563-134146 GCA_004027595.1 Dinomys branickii
CCCCCCCCCCCCCCCCCGCCCCAGGACACTCTGTAAGATCCTGGACAGCTGCAAACAGCTGACTTTGGCCCAGGGGGCAGGGGAGGAGGACCCAAGTGGTATGGTGACCATCGTCACAGGCCTTCCACTGGACAACCCCAGTGCGCTCTCAGGGCCCATGCAGGTGAGTCATGGCAAGGCCCATAGGGAGGGGTGGACCAGCCTCCAACCTCCAGAGAGCTGTCTTTCTGTCCCTGCCCTTCCACAACCCCCAGTGACCTGTCCCACAGTTCAGGTCAGTCCCTAACCATCTTTCCTGCTGTCCATAGGCAGCCCTGCAGGCCGCTGCCCATGCCAGCGTGGACATCAAGAACGTTCTGGACTTCTACAAGCAATGGAAGGAGATTGGCTGAGACTGATCCCAGGCCCTGCAGTAGGGCAGACTCCAGATCTCTCCTGCTCTCCCTGGCAGCCAGGACCACCACCTGTAGTCACCCCACCACATGCAGACTCAGTGCATACAGGAAGGAAACCCAGCTGCCAAGAAGCTGGGGAGGGCCCCAGAGCCAGCTGGGAGGGTAGGGGTCCCTCTGTTGCCAAAGCAATGGCAGGAAAGCTAGGGAAGTGCTTGGAGCAGGAGAGCCCTGTGGACCCCAGGCAGCCCTCCCTATCACCCCCCTGCTGTCCCAAGGCAGGTGGCAGGCACGGGTGTTTGTATTTCATTGCAGTGGTTGCTGGACCTCTGGGGGAAGGGACAGCAGAAAGGGCCCTTCGTCCTCACCCAAGGCACAGGGTAGTAGGGCCAGGAGTTGGACCCTCCAGGCCCTGGGTGAGGAGCTGGGTGATAACAGGTACATGGATGGCTCTATAGACCCTTCTTCCTCTCACCTCCCTCTGGGGGACCGGGTGGCTCTGGAATTGCTGGGGCTCTAGGGAAACAGGGTCCAAGTGGCCTGTACCACACAGCAGGGGCCACACTGCTGCTGCTCCTACCTGCCTCTAGCGGCCCTGGGCTATAGGCAGTGTGGTCCACGTGCTCCTGTGATGCTGTGCCCAGCTCCACAGTTACAGTGCTGTGTTCTTGGCTGCTGTGCTAAGCAGTGGGGGTGCCAGTAAGAGAAGAGGGGGGCACAGGCTTCAACCATCCCCATGCTGTCTCAGTAGGCCTGAAGACAAGGGGCAGTGTTCCATGAGCACAGAGAGGAGAGGCCTGTTGCCCTGATGGGCTCTCCCCTTTTGCCCTTCCCCAGGATGAAAGGCCTGGGCGATGAGCTGGGTCAGATGATGGTGGGGAGCAAAGATCACGAGTAGCTCAGGGCAGTGAACAGGCACAGGGAACAGCCCCGAGGCTGGGGTGGCCTAGTCCTGCTGCCCCCACCCACCCCAGTGCCAGCCTTGCTTCCCAGGCTGTGCTTAGAGAGGAACCGGCTTCCTGCCTGCTTCCTCTAAGACAATGTGTCCAGAGAAGCTGGGGGAATGGGGTCACCCCACTTCCTGGCAGAGACAGACAAAAGTATCATTAAATAAAGACCCCCCAAGTCTCCCTGTCTGCTGGTGCCATCTGTGCAGGGAGGGGCGGTGCATGCATAGCTGGTGCCAGGCTCTGGAGGTGGCTGCTCAGCGGGTGTCCCTGGAAGCCATCCAGAGCTTCCCTGAAAGGCTGCTGTGGTTAACCTCAGGCTGACCCAAAGGCAGTCTCTGGGAGCCCCTATGCCCCAGTGCTGACATGCACAAAGCCTGGCCTGAGATTTGGGGCCTTCTGCCCAGCCTCCTGTGGGAGAACTTGGGCCTGAGGTGCACTGGTCCCGGACTGCCCTGAGCCGCACCACAGCTGTGGCCCCACTTGGGCCCCCACCCTGTCCCAGCCTGAGGCAGTGCCTGGCAAGCCTGGGTCAGGCAAGGCGCTGGCTGCGCACGGGAGGCTGAGTGAGCTGCCTGCTAATGGGGCTGGGCCACCCCGCGCTGCTCCCTAGAGGCTGGACAAGGCGAGAATTGTTACCCGCTCCCCTTTGTCCAGGCGTCCTACGCCCAGGCCCCGCCCTCCCTGCCATTCTGTCAGCCGAACTCAGCCCCGTCAAAGCTCTGGGTGAGGACACTCCTTCTTGGGCTCTCCTCCCAAGGTAAAGCTCTTATTTAGATTTCTGTCCACAGGCACCCCATTGTCCTACAGAAATTTCCAAAGCATTAATGAGAAACCCGGCTTCTCACCCTCCCAGGTAGCTGGGCAGCACCTGGGATAGAGGATACCTCCCACCCCTTCCTGGGAGGGACAAGGGATATGTGGGGAGGTTGTCATGTTCACATGGAGCACAGGTTTGCCCTGTGCCCCCAGCTCAGAGGCAGGGTCCGCAAACTTAATGGCAGAGCCGAGTCCAGGGGGACCTGCTGGCGGTGGACCCTCAGCAAGAGCTGCGCCCAGGCTGGACTGCAAAGCCAGCTGCAGGAAGGGGCGGGGCCGGCCTTTGAGTTGCTGGAAAGTTTTGGCCTGGGGAGGGGGAGTGTTCTTTTCTCCTAGTTGAGCGGCACCACCCACCTCGCTGGCCCAGCCCCTCCACGGGTGCCAAGGAATGTGCTGGGAGCTGCGGCGGGCGGGCGGGTGGGGCAGCGGAGCCGCGCCACCCGGAGGGAGGCAGCACGCAGGTCTGGGCTGAGGGGCGCGGGCTCCGGAGGGACAGGGGCCTCAAGGGTCCCCGGGGCACAAGTGTAGCCCTAGAGAACAGCCAGGCAACCTCCTGATTACTTGCCCTTCTGGCTGGCATCCTGCCTCTTCGGGAATTTTCCCTGAGGGCAAGAGGTTTGGAGCCGGCGCAGCGTTCTGCTGGGGTGGGCGCTCCACCCGTTGCGCTTCCTCGGGAGCAGGGCTGTACCCGGCAGAGGCAAGACGGGCTGTCTGAGCCTCTCTCTGGACGGCTGTCGCAGCTAGGACTGGGAGGGAGGGTCTTGGGATACTTCACGGAGAAGTGGGGCCAGCTGCTACCCACGCACGGAGCCCATCCGGGGCCCAGTGATCAAATCTGTCCCCAAGCTGGGAGACCAGGGGTCTCTAGATGGGGCCAATCCCTGACAGTCCTCGATCTGTTTCCAGGTCATCGTGGAGGTACCTGGCCATGCTCAGTCTCAAGCTGCCGCAACTCCTCCGAGTCCACCAGGTCCCCCGGGTGAGGGCTCAACCCACCACCCTGCTCCCTAGGGGTGGCTGCAGCAGAGCGTCTTGTAGCTCTGGCATTAATTCCTCCTGTTGCAGCGGCGACTTTCTCTGTCCTCGGAGGACCAAGCATGCCCCCCACCCTGGGCTCGTCCAGGCTCCCTTCCCCGGGCGCCCTGGGTGCCCTCTCCTCCTCTCTCATCTGCTCTGTGGGTGACGACGGGGATCGGACTGAGTTTGGGGCCACTATGCTGTCTGGCACAAGCTCCTCGGGGTCGCTTCCAGAGACTTCTCTTGGAGGGGGGCCCCGCTGACGCCCCTCCGCCCCACTGCCCCAGGTGTTCTGGGAAGATGGCATTACGTCTGGCTACCGCCGCCCTACCAGCTCGGCCTTGGACTGTGTGCTCAGCTCCTTCCAGATGACCAACGAGACTGTCAACATCTGGACGCACTTCCTGCCCACCTGGTGAGCCAAGGGCCGGAGGGCAGCGGGTGAGGGAGGACGTCGGATTCTGGGCTGAGCGGCCGGTCCCCCGCAGGTACTTCCTGTGGCGGCTGATGGCGCTGGCAGAGGGCCCCGGAGGCGCGGAGCCCTACCACCGGCCGCTGCTCATCTTCCTACTGCCCGCCTGCCTCTACCCCTTCACGTCGTGCTGCGCGCACACTTTCAGCTCTATGTCACCCCGCGTGCGGCACATCTGCTACTTCCTGGACTATGGCGCGCTCAGCCTCTACAGCCTGGGTGAGCCACCATGTGCCCACGGGAGCGGGGGCCGGCGGGAGGGGAGGGCGCCCCGGCCTCAGTCCCCTGTCTCCCACAGGCTGCGCTTTCCCCTATGCTGCCTACTCCATGCCGGCCTCCTGGCTGCACGGTCGCCTGCACCAGTTCTTTGTGCCTGCCGCCGTGCTCAACTCCTTCCTGTGTACCAGCCTCTCCTGCTACTCCCGGTGGGTTCTCAGGCCCTGTAGTGGGCGCAGAAGGCAGGGACAAGAGAACCTCGCACTGCCCCTCAACAACGTCACTTACTGCTTATTATTAAGGACTTACTGTCGGACCCTACAGGCTGCTACCTTTCCCATTACATCTCCCCCTTCCCCCTTTTTTTTAACTTTTACAGTACTGGCTATTATTACACCCAGGGCTTTTGCACTAAACTACATTCCTAGTCTTTTTATATTTAAGACAGAGTTTTATTAAGTCTCTACATTGCCCAATTTGGGCTGAACTCATGATGCTCCTGCCTCAGCCTCCCAGGTGCTGGGATGACTGGTGTGTGCCACTACACCCCACTGCTGACTCCTTTAACTCTCACAGCCCCTTGGCCATTTAAAGAGGGTCATGTGACCTAAGGGCTTATTTAGCCAATACACACCGTTTTGGCCCAGGGCCCCATGGCCCTGCTTGCCCCTGGCCAAGCCAAAGATGGTGACCAGCCTGTCCATATTGCATTCCAGGTTCCCAGAGCTGGAAAGCCCTGGGCTCAGTAAAGTCCTGCGCACGGCCGCCTTTGCCTATCCCTTCCTGTTCGACAACCTCCCACTGTTCTACCGGGTAAGTGTGTCCAGGGCCCCAGGAGTCCCCAGTCCCCAACCTCAGCCCTCTGCCTGCTCTCCAGGCCCAGCACCTACCCCAGCAGTATTTCCAAGCTCTACCTCTGTCCCACTCTCAAAGACCTTCTCCCAGCCTTGCTGTTCCTTTGCCAGCTCGGGCTGTGCTGGGACAGGACCCAGAGCTGTGGGCAGGAGGCGCTGAGCTCCAGCCATGGCTACCACCTCCTGTGTGCGATGCTCACCGGCTTCTTCTTCGCCTCCCACCTGCCTGAGCGGCTGGCCCCAGGGCGCTTTGACTATATTGGTGAGGACAGGCTCGGCCTGGGCCGGGGGGTGCTGGGGACAGCTTCCCAAAGCACCCGAAGGCTGTGTAAATGGTGATCATGGGCTGGGGGTGGGAGGAAAGGACAAGAAGAACTCGCTGTTCTTCCTCAGGCCTCTCCTCCTCTCCACTTCTCTGTGATAGCAAAACTAGTGACAGTTGTGCTAGGGGATCAGCTCAGACACTCCCTCCACCTACTCTGGGCATAGTAGGCCCAGAAGATGGGGCACCTTGCCCTGAGTGATGGTGAGTCAGGGCAAGCTTCAGAATAGCATGCACCCTGACCTGCCCCCTCCCTGCAGGCCACAGCCACCAGCTATTCCACATCTGCGCTGTCTTGGGTACTCACTTCCAGCTGGAGGCAGTCCTAGCTGATATGGGATCACGCCGAGCCTGGCTGGCCACACAGGAGCCACCCCTCGGCCTGCAGGGCACCGTGGCCACATTGGGCCTGGCAGTGGCTGGGAACCTGCTCATCATTGCTGCCTTCACAGCCTCCCTGCTTCGGGTTCCCGGAACGTGCCCCCTGCTCCAGGGTGGCCCACCAGATGGGGGACCCCAGGTGAAAGAGCAATAAAGTCCCTTTCTGTCACCAGCTGGAGGGCAGCAGAGGCCTAGCCCCAGGGCTGCAACCTGAGGTGGTAGTATAAGCTGAGCCTGGAACAAGAGTGGCTGAGGAGGGCCCGGGAGAAGGAACAGGAGAGGAAGGATGTCTAGGGCATCGGCAGCAAGCAATGGGCACCGTGGGGGGCACATGTGGGCGTAAGAAAGTGCTGAAGGTCTGTGAGGGGAGATGCGTGTGTCCAGGCCAGGGTGGGGGCATCAGGCTTCACCTGGCTGCGTTTCTGGTGCTCCTGAAGTCAGCTCAGCCCGGAAGACCTGACATGACTAACATAGGCCTGCCCCAGTGCTCATTAACCAGGCCTGGAGCCACCTTCTGCCCCCGCCAGAAGTAGGCGGTGCCCGGAGTGCCAGCAGCTTTTTGTGACAGATACTGTGTCTGTTTTGGGCACAACTGTGTCCTCAAGGTGTCCAGGCCTTGGCGGCTGGATGGAGCACAGGTGGGGAAGGGTACAGGGCTCAAGGGGCAACCCGTTAGACTTTAGGAAGCCAGCTTCAGTGCTTTCTGAACAGAGCAGATGCACCAAATAAACTGGACTTGGGAAACACTTTCTGGGACTCGAGAAGGTAGACATTTCTCTCTACATTGGCTGAACCTTCCTCCCTCCCTCACGACCTAGCACTACAGACTGCCAGACGCAGACCACCAGCTCCTCCTCTGGGCTTTATTTGAGAATAGCCAGGCTGACCCCCCTTGAAGGCTGGCAGAGAGGGTGCAAGGGGACTGGAGGGTCTGGGTGTGGAGCAGAGGCAGTGGGGTTGTGGGTAGCCAGCAGGGCAGGGGGCAGCTGGCGGGGCAGGCCTCCTAGGCCGTGCCGTAGAAGCGCTGGTAGGCATCCTGGAAGCCGATGTGGTCCGCCAGCTCATCGCAGTCTGGGTTGAGCTCACACACCTCCCTTTGAGGCTCCAGGGGATCTGGGGCGGGGGCAGGGGCTCTGAGAAGCCCCCCACAGTAGCATCAGCCGAGGCAAGGTGCCACCCCCTCCTCCCACTACACGTGAGGTGGACAGTGCCCACCAGGGAGGACGAGGTGGCCTGGCCAATGGCCCTGCAGTGGTCTGGAGGCCACTCTGCACCACAACTCATGTGGGGACATCCCAGAGACGCAGGGCTGGCCCAGCACCTCTCCCTCTTACCCCAGCCCTTGGTCCAGGTAGCGCCGGGGTCTCTTCACCACCTCACTGCCCTCCTGCTTGGACAAGAAGGCTGCAGGGCAGAGCACAGGCATCAGGTGGCTCTGGGCTGGGGAGCAGGCTGGCCTCCCTGACAGCCCAGCAAGAGATGGCAGGGTTGGGAAAGCAGGGCGAGGGTGGGTCCTGAGCAATGCCCCTTCCAGGCCCAGCTTACCTGCATGCTTGCCAGACTCTGCACCACTGTGCTTCGCATCTGCAGAAAAAGGGAGCCAGTTCACCCTGCTCATTCCCTTGCCTCTCCCTTTACAGATGGATCTGGAGACAAGTGGACTGAGCCTTGGGAGGGCAGTGAGACTGCGAGAAAGAGGGGTGAGGAGAGCTAGGGCCATGCCCTGGAGGGGAGAGGACATTCACCTGCCCAGGCAGCGAGGCAGAGCACAGCCAGGGCCAGCAGGGCAGGCAGTGTGAGGGCCTTCATGGTGCCTGTAGGCGCGGCGTCCGGGCTGCTGCAGGGAATCGGCTGGTCTGCCCCTTCCAGCTCCAACACTGTTTATATCCACTAGGCTGGGCCCCTGCAAGGGGGCTGTGGCTGCCCATGGCTCAGGCAGGCGGGACACAGGGGAGGCTGCCAGGGCTAATTGGGGGTCATCTACCCAGGCTCTGTGAGCCAAAGCCCAGAGGATGTTGTGGTTGGGTGCTGTGGCTGCCTGGGCTGGGTGAGGGAGGAAGGTGGGCGCAATCTGAGACTGCCAACTTCTGGACACTGCCCCAGCCCCTTTCTCCGAGAGCTGCCCCTCCTCCAGCCCCTACTGTCTTCTCTGGAGAACCCCAGCCCAAGCCTGAATATTTTCTGGGGCTTAGGGAGAGCCTAGAGAGGAAGTGGGGCTGAGGTCTAAAATAGGTCTGAAAAGAGCAGGGTCTCTCACAGGCTGTGATTTGCACCATCTGCCCTGGGGGCAGGAGCCAAACCCCAGGGAGGGCCAGGCTGGCAATGCCCTCATCTACCAGCAAGACCAAAAGGGCAGCTTGGCTACTCAGGGTGCACATCAGGACAGAAGGGTCAGGGTGGCAGGGCAAGAAGCAGCAGGCAGCGGGGGGCAAGCTGTGGAAGGACAGCCTCTCCATCTCCAGGCAGGGCCGGTGGCTACAAGTGCCAGGTCCACAGGACACAGGACAGGGGTGGGCATTGGAGTGCGACCCAACTCCTGTGGCCCTAGTAGTTGGGGCCACAGGGGGAACATTCCTCTGAAAGGCCAGAGCACCCCAGCCTGAAATGCCCCGTGCCTGAGCGTTGCCGCTGCCTCAGGTTAACTTGGAGAATGGACCGGCACCTCCTCTCACATGCTGCCTGCCAGGGCTCAGTGTCTGTGCAGCCTGACAAATAACAAAGCCCTCGACGGCAGTGTGGCCTGGGCAGAAGGGAGGCGTCTGGGTGAGCAAGTGGGCAGAGGGAAAGACGGAGCCGGGCTCAGCTGGAGTTGAAGCAGCACTGCCTGTAGTCTTCCTGTCTGTCCCCAGACAGACCTCACCAGGCCTCTGCCTGCGGGGTTAGGGTGAGGCTTCCCAAGGAAAAGCTCAGGAAGCAGCATCCTGCTTTTGGGGGCCCTGGCTGGAGATCAAAGCAAGGAGACCCAGCTTCCCGGAGCCCCCTACTTATACGCTGAGTGAGGCCGCTACTGCCACCTCATTAACGCAGAGGGCAGAGGTGGGGCAAAGATGGACAGTGCCACCCCTCAGCAACTTGTCCTCACTCCAGGGAACCCAGAGTCCTAGTGTGCGTTGCCCTCTTGTCATGATGCCCAATAAGACCCCCCTTGCCCCCACCAGGCTCTCAGGGACGGCAGCTGCAGGCTTGACGTGCGCAGTTGCTTGGGCAGGAGCCCTGAAGTTGGTCTTGGCTAAGGAGACACCAGGCGTGGAAGCATCCTCTAAGATTACAGTGTAGCGGAGGAAGTTTATTTACAGATGTGGGCAGAACATGCCAAGTGCCCCTGGGCTAGCCAGCAAGATGGCAATCAGTGGAGATCGAAAACATTCCTAGCCGGGGGTGGGGTTCAGGAAGTAGGAGGGTATAGGGGACAGTGCTGGCCTGCACCCAGCCGAGAAAAAGCCCAGCGTCTGACTCCCAGGGGAGAAGGCAATGGGGAGCATCTGAAGCGGCAGTGACCCCGAGGGAGCCGCAGGGATAGTAGTATGCCTTGCTCCAGCTGGTCCTGGGACTGGCACCATTTCATCTGTCCTCCGGGTTAGGACCCAGCATGCTGGCCATGGGCCTTGACCTTGACCACCCTCTGCTCCAGGGCCCGCCATGTCCATTCACTCGGGCTCCTTCAGCACCACTGCTAGCTCCTGGCGCTCTCTATGCAGAGCCTGAAACAGGCAGAGAACAGCCTCGTCAGGATGTGAGGAAATCAAACCCTTTCTCTGGGTGGCACCAAACCCTGGGCCAGCCTTCCCCTTAGACAACATGGGAAGGACCTCTGTCTGTCATGGACCCAGCAGGCACATTAGGTCGAAGGCACACAGGCAGTCCTGACCGCTTGGAGGTATCCATGCCAGGTGAGGGGCCATGGCCCAACAAGAGCCCCCAAAGTAGCATCCCCCAACCCTCTGACCTCACCAAAGCTTTCTAGCATAGGACCCAGGCCTCACACATGCTAGGCACAACTCTACTGCTGAGCTACCTCCCAGCCTAAGTGAACTTCCAGTTGGGCTACAGACAACAGCACTCTGGAGCTCCCACACAAGGCTTAGCTCTGGACACCAAGCTGAGTGACCCACTTTATGGGATACTGGGATCTATAGCTGGAATGGGTGCGTGTGGCTTCAGGAGCAGGGGCTGCATTCTCCCTCTTAAAACAAGAGCCCTCAGCATCAGAGTCAGTGGAGCTCTGAGGATCAGTATTTGGCCAATGTGGAAACCAGGGCCTAGTGGCAGGATGGCCCCGGGGCCTGGTGGTGCTGCATGGCAGAGGCAGCATGCCTTGCCCAAGGACTCAGCATGAAGTCTGAGTGCCCAGGACACAACTCAGCTGAATAGCCTGACCCAAGAGACAGCAGTAGGCTGAGGTCACTGTGACCTTTACATCTGCTGTCTGGCCTCCTAGGACCAGTCTGTGACATGAGGAGACTTAAAGGGTAGAGAAAGCAGGCCAATAGCCTTCCTGCTGTTGCCACCTCTCCAAAGCCAAGGCAGGAGCTTTGGGCTGCAGCTCAGTGGTCTTGGGCAGAGCAGATCAGGGCAACTGAGAGCCATGGATTTGGGGACCTGCTTGTCTCGGGAACAGGAGGATCTGCCCCAGCAAGTGGCTATCTGGTGGCCACTAGCAGGAATAAGCTGGATGTTTGCATGATGGATGGAAAGAGCCCATCAGCAGGGTCACCACCGGGCCCACGAGAAGCTCCCAGAGCAGGCCTGTCATATCACCTGTGCCACTTCTGGGCATCATCTCCTTTCTCCCCTTCATTTACCTGAAGCCACTTGCCAAAAATCAAGTTCTCCTGGGAATGGCCCCCTGCTGGGGGACAGTGGAGTTGTACCAAAGGCTCCAGAAGCCACTGTCATGTGTGCACTTCAATGATACGCTCACACAGAGCAGGTGAACAGAAAGGGCCAGAGGCCTGGGTTCACACTCTGACTCAAGGAGCTGGTACCTGGCATGGGCTCCTGGCCAGCCTGGCCTGTTTTCTTGGTCACTGTAGCAGGGAACGTGAGCTACTGCTGGACAAGGGCAGGCTGGCCAGGGAAGAGGATCCTGGTGGCCTGTCTGCTGAGGCAGGGAGGGGCCTGCTGCACGTGTCCAAGCCCAGGTGATAAGACTACAACTGTAGGCAGCAGCCCTGCTCCCCATGGGTTCTCTTATGCTGGGAGAGGGGAAACCACCAATTTGGAGATCCCCAAGGGCCTACTAGAGATGGAAGAAAGAGCAGACAGGACTCAGCACTTGCCTGCCAGGCCTGCTGCCGGGCCTGCACCTGCCGCTGCAGCTCCTCCACTTGTCTGCGCCCTGCTAGGACGGCCGCAGCCAGCTCCTGGTTCTTGGCCTCTTGCTTCTGCACATGGCGCTGGAGGGTATCCCGCTGCTGTAGGAAATAGGGTGCCAGGACGCTGCACAGGTCTTTCTCTGGGGTCCCACTGGGGCGCCTGGGGGGGGCCACAGGGGGCCCAGGGAGGAGGGAATGACACATGAATGGGAGGGTCCAACTTCTAAACCCAAGCAGTGCCATCCCCGCTCCAGTCTCAAGGCAGCTGCTCCAAGACCTTTCCCATGCTCCCCTGCACCCCCAGGCCTGCCCTGATAGAAGCATGCCTCCTGCCCCAGTGTCACTGCAAGGTCCTGTGCCCAGCCTCCACCCCTGTACCCTATGTGCTCCTGTCCCCCACACACTCCCTTCTCCAACAGCCTAGGGCCGAGGTGACTGTGCTGTGAGCTGGTGTGAGCAGGGTGATGGCAGCTGGGGTGGCTCCTGAGAAACAGCCCAGACCCTGCAGGGCCCAGGATAAGCTGGCAGTGAGGGAACATAAGGAAAGTGGGTCTGAGGAGGCACAATTACATGGGGAGTGGGCTCGGCCACTGGAGGTTCTTCTCAAAATTCTTTTTCAGCTGTAAAACTTCATTCTCCAAGGTACTAAGGTCACAGAGCCTAAGACAAGAGCAAGCCTGGGGCTCGAGAGGACAGGAGGGTAGTGGCAGGCCAGAGGCCAGGCCCCATCTCTCTCCGCTGCCTGACCAGCCTGATCCATGTGTAATTCCAAGCCTCACTCCTGCCACAGCCTCTGGGAGAGGGGGCAGCTGCCTCTGCCCCGGGCATCTTCCCCAGAGGCTTCTGCCCGCCAGCTGTCCCTGGGCCTGGTCTGCTGTGTGTCACCCTCAGGGCACAGCCCCCCATGCGCATGTCAGCCTCGGGCTGGCAACTGCCGTGTCCCACGCCGCTTTCTCACCAGGCAGGCTTCCTGCGGTTTTTGCCATCTTCCACAATTTTATCCAAGGAGTTTAAGACGGTTTCTAGGTTCCCTTCCTCTTTAATTTCTGAGATTTCCTCCTAAGGGAAAGGAGAAAAGAGCGGTAATGACACCGGACAAGCCTGGGATAGAAATATGCTAATTCAGGAGCCCCACTCAGGAAGATTGGTTAATTTCTATTGTGTCTTTTTACCTTTTCCAAAGTTCCAACTTTTCTACAATAGGTTTTTTTTTTGGTACTGGGAATCAAACACAGAACCTCAAGATTGCCAGGCAACCCCCAGACCTGTCCAGTCTGGCACTGTGCCACTGAGCTACATCACTCGTGTGGCTTTCATAATTAAGAAAATAAGATATAAATGGCAAACATTCAAGAAGTCTACAAGAAGCTTCTCCCGCTTCTCCTGCTACTCAGTGCCCCTGGCTGATGGCAAGCATTGTGAGTGACATTTCACAGGACTGTCCCGGAGCGACAGTGGGGAGTCTGACTCTGGGGACACAGTGGTGTGCAGCCACAGGGACAGAGCCCCATCCTTTTCTGCACCCCCAGGAGTGTTCAATTAACTAAATGCCTCTTCTGAGCCCTGTACTGTCTCAGCAGCAGGAGGTGCACAGATGAGGGAGGCTCTGTCCTGCCCTCCCTGACCTCTGGGGACGGAAAAACACATAATTACAACACAGGACAAGGAGAGAAGGGGCATTTAGGGTGCTCATGGGAGGGAAGGGGGACTGGCCTGCTGCCTGCTAGGCCCAGAGGAGACAGATCACCGCACTGGGGGAAGACAATCAGAGACAAACGCCACGCCGGTGGTGCCTGTGGGCTTCAAACCCCTCACCTGGATAGATGCCTGCAGCTGTGTGATGAACTTCTCATAGATCCGCTGGGTCATCTCAGGCTGCAGCTGGTGGAAGTGCTTGTAACAATCAGTGAATCTCTGGTAGCTGGCAGGAAAGAGAAGGCCATCACCACTCACCTGGCCCGCCTGGTCCCCTCTGGTCTCACCATGGGTCGCAAGCTATCTGCTCAGGGCCCCACCTAAAGGTGGTGGATGCAAATCACCCTTGCAGCACAAGTCACGGGATGGCTCAACCCCACCACAGTGCCCACGGCTCCCTTCCCATGCACAGCCCCACTGCAAGGTCGGCCACAATGACCTGGCAGGTGCAGTGCTCAGTAGCATCACTGAGCTCAGGAGTTCGAGGCGAGCCTGGGCTACACAGCAAGACCCTGTCTCAAAAACAAAAAACAAAACACCCAAAAACAACAGAAAGATGGGCCGTGATTATTGTGAAACCCGCACCTGCAGAGATACCCAAGAGGAAGGCATGTGCAGCAGGACCTTGCGGCTTAGCTAGGGAGGGAGGAAGCAGGACCTGGCCCACGTCAATGAGCACAGGAGGAAAGCAAGTCCTCTGTGAACGCCAGTGAGGACTTGGGACCAGTTTGACTGCCTGTGGATTTCCTGAAAAACATACTCAGGACAAAGCAGAAAAGCCATGTTTTGGAAAACATTCATCCCTCAAACACTGAATTTTATCTTTTCATGCAAGCAGTGATGCCTGCCCTCTCAAGGTCACTGGGACCCCAGGGACCCGGAGCAGCGGGAGAGGCACAGCCGCATGGCAGCCTCTTACGTTGCATCTGGGACTGAGGAGATTCCGGGCTGCCTTGCCCCAGGCCTGCGCCCCTCCCATTCTCCGTGCCCACCCTGGACCCCAGAACTAGGGCCTGGCCTGCCTGGGCAGCGGAATCCACCCTGGAACTCCCCTATGGCCTCTCTGCCCATCTCTCCTTCATCCCAGCATAGATCAGGCCACTGCTTGGCCTTCGTAGAGTACGCAGGAGGCCACCCAGCTACACTCTGGGCAAAAGTCTTGGCTCTTCCTGGGTTCAAATCCTGCTGCTACTACTCATCAGCTCAGAGGCCTTGGACAGCCTCTGTAGGCCTCAGTTTCCCCTTCTGTCTCTTGCAAAGCTACTGTGGGCCTCATGTGCAGCTCCATGTGTAAAGCAGCGGTTCAGTCGCTGCCCAGCACACTGACTTGTCAGTGCTGTCAGCCCTGTCCTCACACACACCACGCCGTCCCCTCAGGCTGTGGAAGCCGTGACTTCTTGGTGTTCTGCAGCTGAGAAGTCACTTCCCTCTGGAAGGCAGTCAGTGTGTCCCAGCTGCAACTGCATTGCAAGAAACCAGCCCAGCACCAGGAAGAATCTGTCATCCTGCCATCAGGGCCTGTCCCCACTGAAGAGAAAAGGCTAAATTATGGCTCTCCTGAAAAGCCTAAACATATCATCAGTGAAAGTAACCTTTAAAAACCACACTAAAAGAAAAAACAAACCAACAACCACACTGCTGAGTCTCAAAACTGAATGACCACAGTAAACTGATTTTAACCTACCCTTTCTGTACTATCTAAGAACCCTTCTGGACTCACTAAAAAAGCATTTTACCTCCTGCTCTAAGTAATGCAAGGGTGCGGTGCAGCTTGGTGGTACATCGAGTGCTCAATAGATGTGAGGCCTGAGCTCAAACCACAAGACAAAACAACTCAATGTAAACTGAGTTTTCGCAGAAGTTTGATTCAGAAATTAATGGAACATCTAAGCCCAGATTTGAGCTCTGGTAGTTGCTCAACCTGTCAATGTATACGTGTGGATAAACTGCATGAGACATCACGAGCAGATAAGAGGCACAATGTCACAGGGGTACAGAGTGCTGGGGACCAGAAAGGGACCATTTGGCCCTTCCTCTCCATGGTGATGGGCGCTGTCCTGTTCAGCATGTTTCACAGCCTGTCCACTAGAGGGCAGCAGCGAGCAGCGTGTCTCTGCTAGAAAGGATGGATGGACCCTGAGGCCAACAGGACAAATCGGGCAGGGCTACAAAGGACACAGACACACTCGGCTCTTCATACCCTGCCTTTCTGTGGACACATCTCTGTGTTCGGACTTTTCCTCTCTCCTTTCTCGGTCCTGTGTACACTATGCAGCCCTAGCACTGAGGAAAAGAAAAAGATAAAAGAAATTTTGTTTTTAAATGGATTGATTAGCAGTACTGCGGTATTGAACCCAGGGCCTTTGTACTGCGCTACATCCTCAGCCCTTTCTTTGAGACAGGGTCTTGCTAAGTCACTCAGCTGCCCAGGTTGGGCTTGAACTTGTCATCTTCCTGCCTCAGCCTCCCAGAGTGCTGGGGTTAAAGATGTGTACTACTACATGTTGCAAGAAATCTTTCTTAAAGAAAATAAACAGTCCAGCATGGTGGTGCCACACCTGTGATCCCACCATTTGGGAGGCTGAGACAGAATTATCACAAGTTTGAAGGCAGCCTGGGATACACAGTGAGTTTCAAGGACGGCCTGAACTACATAACGAGGGACTGTCTCCAAAAACAAACAAACAAACAAAGACAAAAATCTCCAGGTCAGTGTTTCAAGATGAATGGCTGTATTAAAAAGTTACATTTTGCTCTGCATGGTGGTACACACCTATAATCCCCAATACTCAGGAGGATGAAGCAGGACTGCACGTTTGAGGCTGGTCTGGGCAAACTAACAACATTCTTGTCTCAAAATAAAATTTAAAAATGGCTGGGGAAAAGGGCTGAGGATGTGGTTCAGCGGTAGATTTCTTGCCTTGCATGCACAAGGCCCTGGGTTTGATCCTAGCACCACCACCAAAAAAAAGGCTGATGATGTAGCTCAGGGATCCCTGGGTTCAATCCCAGTACCTTAACCCCCCTCAAAAGTTATCTTTTCGGTTGGAGGTATCGCTCATGAGTTGGAGGTGTAACTTTCAGGTTCCATCCCTAGAACATGTTTTTGATTTCTTGGGGTTCTTTTTTGTTGTTGTAATGTGGTTTTTTGAGACAGGGTCTCACTCCATAGCTCAGGCTGTCCTCTACCTGATGGGGATCCTGCCTCAGCCTCTGAGTGCTGGGATTACAGCCATGTTCCACCACACTCTGCTAGTTTGGGTTTTTTTTGAGATAGGATCTTACTATACAGTCCAGGTTAGCCTTGAAATTGCTATGTAGCCCAGTGTAGTCTCAAATTTACAATTCTTCTGCCTCGGCCCCCCCAAGTGCTGAGATTAAAAGTGTGTACCACCACTTCCAGCTACAAACTGCAAAGATAAAAATAAATAAAAAAAAAATAAATTTTTAAAAAGTATAGGGGGCTACAAATACAGCTCAGAGGCACAAGTGCCTGCCTATAAAGCACAAGGTCCTGGGTTCAATCCCCATTACCAAAAAAAAAAAAAAAAAAAAGGCAACCTAAATTTAGGGGCTGGGGATATAGCTCAGTGGAATAAGTGCCTGCCGGGCAAGTGCAAGGTCCTGAGTTCAATCCCCAGTACCGCAAAAAACAATTAAATAAATAAAATAAAAAGTATATAAAACTCTATCTTTTAAAAACTTGATAGGTTGCGCTGGGCATAGTAGCACACGCCTGTAATCCCAGCACTCAGAGGCTGAGACAAGAGAACAGTTGCGAGTTCAAGACCAGCCTGAGCTATAAAGTGAGCTCAAGGCCAGCCTGAACTGCTTACTGAGACCCTGTCTCAAAAAGACAAAAAAGAAAAAACAAAAACTAGATAGGTGCAGCGACGCCAGCACTGAGTAAGCTGAGGTAGAAGGGTCGCTGTGAGTGGGAGGCCAGCCTGGGCTCTACAGTGAGTTCAAGGGCGGCCTGAACTACACAGTCAGGCCCTGTCTCAAAAAAATCAAAGTTTAAGAATAAAAACGAATCCTAACTATCTTGCTGTCAGAAACTGCTAAAAAGTTTAAAATTAAGAATCAGACAAACCAAGTATGGGACACTCCTGTAAACACAGTGCTGCAGATGGTAAGCAGTGCTATGGCTTATATCCAGCTGTCCCTAAAGCCTCATGCAGCCACAGGTGTAGCTTTTCAGAGATGGCTGGATCTAGGACAGTGACAGTGGATCTTACAGAGACCGAGCGCCCAAACTGCAACCCAGAACCCACTTATTTATCACATAGTGCCAACAGGGCAATTAAACCCGAACACTGAGGTTTTAGTTTAGAAAAAACCAACTGTTATAGCAAGACCCTGTCTTAAAAAAAGAAAGAAAAATAAAAAACCCCAGCTCATCTGATGCTCAGCTTCTGGGGCAATTTGGCTTATATACTGACAGACAAGACTTCAGGCCCACTGTGGCACACGTGCCATAGGTGTGACACCACTGGTCTAGGGCGTGTGATGCTGGGATTAGGGGTGTGTGGTTATTGAATTAATCTACTTGTTGGTTCGGCATGGTTCTGGGAGTGGAGAGTGGGGAGGCCCACCTGGAAGGAGTGGATAGTGGGTGGCAGCCTGGAAGGGCTAAAAGGGAGAGGCAGGCTGCGGCTCGATGCCTTCTGCCCGACCTGCCACCATAAACTGTTTCTTCTTTGTGATGCCCTCTGCCATGCCATGCTGCCTTGGAGCCAGCTGACGATGGACTGGAACCTCTACCAACTGTAAGCTGCAATTTCCTCCTCTAACTTGTGACATTGGGTATTTTGTCTCAGCAATAAGAAAAGTAACTAAAACAAGCAGGAAGATACAGAAATTGACCCCAGCCTAGGACACAAAGCAAGACTCTCTCTAAAACAAAGAACTACATAAAAAATAAAACACAAGAATCAGAAATTGGGTTACTTGAACTCAAGAGGCTGAGGCAAATAAGAAGTTCAAACTGGGCATGGTGATGCATGCCTGTAAACCTAGCACTTGGAAGGCTGACGCAGGAGGATCACTGCAAGTTCAAGGCTAGCCTAGACTACACAGTGTAAGTTCAAGGCCAGCCTGCACAGCATAGAGATCTTGTTTCAAAAAACCAAACAAAACCAAACCAATCCCCCACAACATCCCCAGGGCTCAGGAGCAAGCTGTGGCAGGGCTGGCTAGAAGTGACATGGCCTGCACACTGGTCAGGAGGGCCCTAAACAAGCAGGCTGGATTGACATGCCAGAGGAAGAGGGCTGTGGTGGTGGTGGTGGTAGGTGTTCAGGAGGAACTGCTGAAATGACAGCAGCCTTGAGCAAGGCAGCCGGGTGGGGACAGAGGTGATGGCCTGGAAATATGCACATGGAGAGAATTAGCAGTAGGACCACCCAGCCCAGAGGAGTGAGACCACACCTTGGAAACAGATTGAGACTGCCGCAGCGGCCTGCACCACCTGCATGGGGTAAGGGCTCCCAGCACTTACTCGGTTTACGAATCCCAGTGCGGAGCGGTTTCCCATAGAGTGATGCTCTTCACTTAATCTTTTGTTTGTAGCAGGCAGCAAACCCAGAGCCTTGCACAAGCTAGGTGAGCCTGCAACACCGAGCACATCCCAGCCCCACCGCACTGGGTTTAAAACTCCAGTTCAAGTGCTTCTTTCCTTAGTCCCCTCGCATACATCACGTTCCAGGCCGCAAGCCTGGACCAGAAGGGCACAACCTAGCCCCGCTAGCGCCTGAAGAACTCAAGATGCACCAATCACCTCTGCGCTTCGGCTCTTAGGGAACCACCTCTCCTGTGGCAGCTGCGAGGCTGCTCTGTGTACCTAGGGTGGACCCAGCTCTTCTCTGAATAATACTAACTGCCTTCAGCCTGGGCCTAACTAACAGTACCCCTGACTACCTTTCTGGAACAGGCTGGCCTTGAACTTGTGGTGATTCTCCTGCCTCAGCCTCCCAGAGACTGGGACTATAGGTGTGAGCCACCACAGCCAGCTAGACCACGGATGTCTAGTGGAGGGGCAGAGAAGAGAGAACAGCAGCATGGAGAGGAGCAGAGTGGCCGCCCTTGTGCAGCAGCCCTGAGCCCATGTGCGTGCACCTGCCTGGGCGTGCGCGCTGGACGTGCACGGCCCTGGCTGGCAGCCAGCGGGGCTGTGCTGAGATGCCTGCCCTGGAAGCCGCGCCAAGGCGATCACGCCGGTGAAGCGGCAGAGGAACTCATATGACTCTGAGCTGGGGTGCAGGGCAGGGGAGACGAGGGGGGCACAATGGTCTGGTGAGAGTGCAATAGGGCCAGTGAGGTTAGAAAGGTGGCAACCCACAAGCGCGGTAGGTGGCTGGGAGGGTGCGCCGGGGACTCCCAAATGTCAGCTTGAGGTTCCCACAGTGAAGCAAGGGACCGCAGGGGAGGGGAGGGAGGAAGCTCCGCAGCGAGCTGAAAGGCTTGGAATGCTTCTGTGCAGGCAGTGCAAACTTCTGGCCGCTGACCATGGGCGAGAAGTCAGAAAGCCAGGAGATGCATGTGGGAGGCGCGTGCACACATGGCCAACGAGACCCTGCACCCCGGCCTGTGCTGCGCCAGAGAGGCAGCGGGCTGAATCCGATCCTCGCTGTCCCCCAAAGACCCCCGAGTGCCCGAGTGCAAGGCTTGAGAACGGAGGCTCCCGAGGCATTGCTGGGGCCAGGGGGACCTTAAGGGGGGGCTGTCGGACAGAAGTGAGGCCCCTGGACATGCCCTTAGGAGGACCTGGGGCCTCCTCTGCCTCCCTCGCTCTCTGGCCACCATGAAGGGTGCAGTTGTCTTCACTGGGTGCCGCCGCCTCTCCACAGGCCACAGGCAATGTGTGCATCCTTCATGAACCAAAACCTCCAAACCTTTATTTGGGGTGGGGATGGGACCCAGGGCCTTCACATGGAGCTACACCCCCAGCCCAGTTTAAAAATCTTTCATTTTGAGGTCAGGTCTGGCTAGGTTCCTAAACTGCACAGCGTAGGACTCAAACCTTCCATCCTTTACGCCTCTTAGAAGTCTAGGATTACAGGCGGGAACTACCACACCCAGCTTTCCTGTTACTTAAACTGCCTCAAGTATTTGTTATGATGGAAGGCACACTAACACAGTGACAAGCAGACAACAGAACTGCAGGCTGTGGCGAGCGCTATGAAGGAACAAATAACCGGGGCAATCATGACAGATAATCAAGGGAGAGCAGACCTGAGAGAGGGTCAAGGAGGAGATGAAAAGTTCCTGCCAGAGGCAACAGCATGTGCAAATGCCCTGAGGCCAGGAAGCACAGGCATCTAGGGAACTGTAGGGTCAGAGGGAGACCCAAAAGGCAGGCAGGGGCTAGAGCAGTCAGGCTTCAGGAGCCACGGCAAGGAGCAGTGGACAGTCACTGCAGGGCTGTGAGTAGCAGCACAGCATTTGATGGAATTCAATCATTCTTCACATGTGGAGCTGAAGTAAGCACTGGGCAACATCCTAGCATTTGAGGGACAGGGAGTGGAGGGGAAGTCAGAGAAGCAGCTAGCAGGGAGGAAGACCTGCGTGTGGTGGTGCACACCTGTAATCCTACCACTCCAGGAGGCTGAGGCAGGACCATCACAGTATGGAGCACAGTTTGGGCAACTTAGTGAGACCCTGTCTCAAAATAAAAAATAAAAAGGAAAGAAAAAAAAATAGAGCTAGGGATGTGGGTCAATGCAAAGGCCCTGGGTCCAATCTCCAATACCAGGGAAAAAGAAAAAGGAGAAGGGACCAAGAATGGTGTTGGAAACCAAGAGAGAAATTTCAAGAATGGAGAAGTGGCTGTGAAATGCTGTAAAGAAACACGCAGCTTAAAGATGAAAAAGTATCCCCCGTGTTTGGCGCCAGAGAGCACAGTGACAACTAGTTGAGGGAATGGTAGCAGACTGTCCTGAGCAAAGGGAAACTAGAACTGGGGAAGGAGGACAGAGATGTCTCAAGCCAGGGCTTGGGTTCGGCCAGAAGCTAACAGGGAGGCCAGGAGGATCCAGGATGAGCCTCTCAGCCAGAGTGTCACAAGTGATGACTCCCGCTTGATGGTCTTGTCCTTATGAACTACCAATGATTTTCTTTTTTCTTTTGTCTTTTTGGGACAGGGTCTCGCAATGCAGTTCAGGTTGGCCTTGAGCTCACTTTGCAGCCCAGGCTGTTCTTAAATGCACAACAATCCTCCTGCCTCAGCCTCCCAAGTGCTGGGACTACAGGCAGGCACCACCATGCCTGGCCTTTCTTTTGGTACCAGGAATCAAACTCATGACCTCAGGTTTGCCAGGCAAGCACTGGATGTGCGCAGCCCTGGCTGGTCGTGAGCGTGGCGGAGTGAATGGCCGCGCAGCTGTGCTGAGAAGCCTGCCCTGGAAGCCGCGCCAAGGGGATCACGCCCATGAAGCGGCAGAGAAACTCAGCTGCCTCTGAGCTGGGGTGGAGGGCCGGGGAGACAGAGGTGGGCACAGTGGTCTGGTGAGAGCGCAACAGGGCCAGTGAGATTAGAAAGGTGGTTCTCTACTGAGCTCTATTCCCAGCCCTTACGCCTGGCCTTGAACTATAAATGTTGAGTAGGGAAAACATGGTGGCTCCTGGGCCTGCTGCTGGGCTCATAGGGACCTTCAGGAGGTGCAGGCAGCAAGTAAAAGAGCTGAGGGTGTGGTGGCTGCAGGCTCACTGAGGGCACCATTGAATGGCAGGACTATGACTGAGGGCCCACTTCACACACGGCTGAGAACCTGACAGGCCCTGACAGAGCCCGGACAGGGACACCGCCAGCTCAAATAGGCCCACCCACCATCTCAGAAAGATGCAAGTCTCAGCTGAGTGTCACCCTGAGACTGGCTTCCCAACCGCCTACTGTGCCTAGTGCTGTCACCGTAGCTGCTCTTCTCCCCAAGCCCTGTGATCACCATCTACCCACTGAGTGCAAAGTCCAGGACTGAGCCCTCACCTGCTCCATGGCAACCCCGCACTGGGCATAGTGAAGGCACGCAGGCATGCGCTGGGTCACAGGGAGGAAGGCTGCATACTAATGTAGGAATGGGGAAGCACTGGACCCGGCAGGGTCAGAGGCTGGGAAAAGATGGAAGTCCTTTTGCTTCATTTTTGAGATGGAGGCTGAGATTTCACTATGTTCCCTTGGCTGGCCTTGAACTCTAGGCTCAAGTGATCCTGCTGCCTCAGCTTCCAGAGTGACTGGGCCTGGAAGGACATATCACTGTCCCTAACCACAAAATGGAAGTTTTCATGAAGACAAAGAACAGAGCTGGACACGGTAGTACATGCCTGTAATCCCAATACTTGGGAGGCTGAGACAGGAGGATCCTTGGAAGTTCAAGGCTAGCCTGGGTTACAAAGTGAGCTCAAGGTCAGCTGAACTGTGTAGCAAGATCCTGTCTCAAAAAGACAGGAAAAAAAAAAAAAAAAGAAAGAAAGAAGAAAAGGACTGGATAAAGGAGAGGCTATAGTCAGGGGACCAAACTGGAAATTCTGGTAACTGTTTCAGCATTAATGTGTCCAAGTGATGGGATCAGGGTAAAACCGTTTTCTCTAAAGTGTCCAACAAGCTGTGGTGGCACACATCTGTAATCCCTGCACTCTGCCAGGCTGAAGCAGGAGGATCTCAAGTTTGGGTCCAGCCTGTGCAATTCAGCGACTTAGTGAGACCCGGCCTCAAAATTTAAAAATAAATGAATAAACAAACAAAGGGGGCTGAGGAATGTAGCTAATTTTGAAGCCCCTGGGTTCAAATCCCTGTATCGCCAAAATTGTCGATAGGAAAGTCAATGAAACACAGAGAAAAAAATTCCTTATGAAATGTTAAATCCTTCAACTTCCCAGGGGTAAGGCATTAATTAGCCCCACAAATGCTAGCACTTTTCTATGTGCAAACACGTCCGAGCGGCTCCGGCTGTACTCAGCCCGGTTAATTCTCCAAATGACCCAACGGGGGAGGGCGCCGCAGTAGCATCTGACAGCCAGGAACCGACCAAGCAGGCCACCCTGGAAACCTTGATCTGAAGCGACGTTCTCATTGAAACGAGGCTTCTTGCGGAAGGAGAAGCTAGCTGTCCCTGGGGTTACTTGCGACTCTTCTAGGCTCTGGATCTGACAGCGCCACCACCTAATCCCCAACCGCTCCGCCGGGTCTGCGACCCCGAACCCCACGTGACCGCGCCTTCGGGCTGAACTCGCGGTATTTGGACTGCAGCTGGGACCAACCTCACTGTCTCCCCATCTTCCACTTTACCTCCCGGCGGCGGCCAGCTTCTGGAGAAAAGCGTCCACCATGGTGTCAAGAAGCTTCACCCGGGAAATGGTAGTGCCAGATGGCACGGATTCCGGAGACGGCCCGCCAGGCTTTTCCCCAGCGGCTGCTTCACTGGAGAGGTTAGTTTCCGCCATGTTGGAGTCGAACCGCCAAATCCAACTGCTAGGCCGTACCGCCCACCAGTGCTTCCGATTGGCCCGTCCCTCCGTTAGATGCCGCTGATTGGGACGGCGGAACGTCTGTCACCGAGGTGGGCGGGGGCAAGCGGCTCCCGGAGGGGCGCACGGGCAGCAGATGAGCTAGTGCGCGTCTCTATACGGTACTTTCCCTGCAGCCGGGAAAACGCAGGCAAGCCAGGGCCCACGGGGTCAATAAAAACTTTTAATTACACTTCAGAGACTTCGTACAGTGCAACAGAGAATATTCGCTAGTACAGTACTCACAAGAGTCCATTTTATCATTTTAAGTTAATCAGCATTTTCATTCCTTCTCTTGAGTACTCCTGTCAGGTTGCCTGACTCCCAGTTTTGTTTTTTGTGTGCACGTTTTTTTAGTTTTGTTACCAACCAACGCATTAAAACTTCCGGCTGTTTTGGTCTCCAGTTTTAGGAAAAAGCTAAGTCCACTGTCCCCTCCCCACCCAGGCAGACTTTAAACTCAAGCTCAGTCCCTAAACTATTAAGAGAAAATGGGGGCCGGGAGTCCCTTTAGTTCTTCAGTTCATCCTTTTAAACAGAGAGGGAGGAAGGAGGAAAAAGAAAGGGAGAGAGGATGAATATGAATGGGAGAGGTGAGTCTGAAGTAGTGTGCAGGAAAATCAATCAGAGGGAAGGAGTCTGGGAGTGAGACACTGTTCGCCATGACACTTCCAGACCCGCCTTGAACTCCGGGTAGTCGGCCTCCATGTGTTCCTCCCGCTCCAGACTCCAGGTGCTGGGGTTTCCAGGCTTGTGCCACCACGCCGGGCCTGCGCCTGCAACGTTACCCGCCTTGCCACTGTGGGGAAGGATCGAAGCCAAGGGAGGAAAAAGAGTGACAACTAGGAAAGCCTGTCTGCACCGGTCTTAAGAGGGCGGGCCTTGCTCCATCGCATTGCTGATTCTGAGGGTGAAGAAGTGAGCAAGGAGCAGATTCAAATGACCTATGGCCTCAACTCTCGGATTGGCCATTTAGAACGTGAAGGGCTGGAATTTAGAATTTGAAGGGCTCTCTTGACAAAAGTGCTGGAAAGGACAAAGAAAAGTGAATGGGAGAAAACCTTTAAAAATGGGACCAAGATGACGTGCGGTAGTGATGAAGTTATAGAAATACGGTTTTCTGATTCTTCCCTGGGTTTTCTGATTCTTCCCTGGCCAGGACGGAAGAATGTGGCACAGCCCTAAGAAACCAAGGCTTCAGGTAACTAGCACCTTTCAAGTTGGCACCGTGGCCTTTCCTGGGTGGGACCATTAGAAAGGTTTAAGGATCATCTAGGCCAGAAGTAGGGAGGCAGAGCTTCACTGTCTTCTTCTCATTCCATTTATGGTACCTTTCCGCCAGCGACACAGGCTTGGTGGAGGAGGAAGTGGAGCAGGGAGGATAGGGCAGGGAAAAAGCGCCATCTCTGGGCTCCCGAGCATCTTGGGTAATCTTGGCAGTATCTGGCTGGTGAGTGCAGTGGTCCTAGAATTGGGTGACTTCCTGTTCTTTATTCGTTCACAAGCACTGGGTACCATGACTAGGAAAACTCTTCATATCCAGGGAGAAGAAAGCAAAAACATTCTACACCTTGAGAGCAGTTCAACATCTGTGGCTGAGTCTGAGCGATGGGGTACAAGTACGTGTTACGGCCGCCTGCCGTGAGAACCTCCACTGTTCTCTCCTAGGCTGGGCTCAGTGGCCTGAGGAGATGTGGTAGGCGACACACAGCTTTTTGTCACTTTCCAAACCAACTGCTCTCTCAACCAGACTTCTCAGGGTGGTGCTCCAAGTCCAGTGTACTCCAGACAGCTGCTCTACTCAGAACTGTGCTGCCTACCGTAGGCAGCTGGGCCTAACGACGGCAACAGCACATACTGTATGAGCACTGCTGGGACCAAAGGGATGCTGAAATGATACAGATGGGACAGGAACCTGGGATTGGGGACAACGCTACATGTCATTTTCTACCTGTCTGATGAAGGGGTAGGCTCTGACAGCAGGACCGGTGCCCTAGCAGGACTAAGACAATAGCTTAGTTCACAGATACTTAAAAATACGCACACAAAATAAACGATCACCTTTTCTCCCTACCCTAGTAACTCCTCAAAAGAGAGGATGAGGGCTCTGCAGAGCCACACTCCCTGTGCGAAAGTGCCTGGTAACTTGCCCCAGGAGGCAGGGAGAAGCAGCTCAGTTCCAAATTTTAAAAAAGCGAGTATACGAGATGAAGCGGGAGAGGGCTGAGAGCAGCTGCTGAAGAGTCCAGGCTGGAAGCCCGAGAGGAGCCAGCAGTAGCAAGCAGGCTGTCCGCGGGGCTCTTCTCAGCCCCTCACAGCAGATGTGGAGGGAAGCTGGAGAGGAGCCAGCAGGGTGGGGTGGGGTGGGTCCTCAGCGCAGGACTGGTGAGTGTAGGGACTGAATGAGGCAGCCAAGTTGAGGAGAATTAAAAATATGGGCAGGGGAGCCGGGCATGGAACTTCTTCAGCAAGAGCAGTTCAAAGTCTCTGCCCCTGTCCTAGACAGGTCACCTGGCCCCACAAAGGGCTGGGGACGGGTTGGACGCATCACAGACGGCACTCGCTCCCCTGCTTTGCCCCAGGCCCAGGGTAGTGTGGGAAACAGCAAGCCACTCGGCCCGCTGTGTCTACCAGTGTCTTGAGTCCACCAGCTCAGGGCGCAGGCTGAGTTTCTTGAGGCTCTCATAGCCTACCACGATGACGATGGTGGAGGGTGTGGCTGAGATGATACGAGCTGAGAGCCCCTTCATGAGGCCCCAAGGCCCCTCTTCTGCCATCAGCTGTCTGAAGGTCAGAATGATGGAGCTCTTGCCTTCAACCTGCAAAAGTTCACACGAAGGCGGATCATTGTAGGCAGTCAAAGCCCCTCTGTTCTGTCTTGCTCTGCCTCAGGCACAAGCAGGGAGAGCTAGACTGGGAGTCAGAGGGCTGGACTATGCTGCTGGGGGGCACAGTGACTTCCTGTGAGCTCAGGTGCCAAACTGCATGCCTGACTTTGGAGTTTACTCCTTAGCTTACAGTACAACTTTGCTTAATTAATGCTTCTGTACCTCAGTGTCCTCACATATAAAATAGCAGTAACAATACCTACACCATGAGGTTGGTGTTTTTTGTTGTTGTTGTTTTTTGAGACAGTCTCACTATGCAACTCAGGCTGGTCTTGAACTCACTTTGTAGCCCAGGCTGGCCTCGAACTCACAGTGATCCTCCTGCCTCAGCCTCCCAAGTGCTGGGATTACCGGCATGCATCATCACATCTGGCTAAAGAGGTTGTTTTGAATAAAAAGAAACTAATACTTATAAATGCTGCCAACAATACCTGGCAGACACTCAGGCAGTGCTGTGTTATCTTTTAATATCATTAGCTGAGCTGAGTCTCTGGACTGGGTGCTTCTTATCTCTGACCTCAGAGAGGCTGTTTTTTTGTTTGTTTTGTTTTGAGACAGGGTCTTGAACTCACCCTGTAGCCTGGGCTGGGCACTCCTCCCTCCTCAGCCTCCCAAGTGTTGGGACCACACACCTGGGTAGCTGAGCTCCTTACCCACTGCTCCTCTATCTCCTGCTCCCCAGTTGGGAGCCCTCAGCTGCCATTTCCCACTTTCCCCCTGGGAACACCAGCACGAGGCTCATGAGAAGGGCAGGGTCTGACCCTGTACACTTTGCCATCCAGCCACTTAGATGCCAATGCCATCATTTTATTTTCTTTTCTCTTTTTCTTTTCTTTTTTGAGACAGGGTCTTGCTATGCAGTTCAGGCTGGTCCTGAACTATGTAGCCCAGGCTGGCCTCAAACTCAAGGCAATCCTTCTGCCTCAGCCCAGGTGCTGGGATTACAGATGCGCGCCACCACACCTGGTAATGTGTTCATTTTCAAATGTCAGGGCAGCATTCTTTCCTAAGGATAAAAATACCTCCTTTCTGACCATCTGATAGCAGAGAAACTGACTTTATCCCCAATTGGTTTTTTCACTTATTGTTGGTCGTATTTTTTCAGACAGGGGGTCTCTGTAATTTCCAGGCTGGTCTTGAATTTCTGGGTTCAACTGACCTGCTTGCCTCAGCCTCTCAAGTAGCTGGAATTACAAGCATGTGCTACCACACTCAGCTCCCCTACCTACTAAGGTTCTTTTCTTTTCCTCCTCTTCTCACCATTCAGTTAGAATGACCACACTACACTGTACATTTTTCTTAACTCTCCATTCTTGCTAAGGTATCCAAATCCAGCATTAAAATCTCTCCCATTTTCCATCTGAAATTTCATACAGCAAAACCTACCCTTAGCATATCAGATACCATCACTCAGATTCTATTTCCAGGTGAAAGAATCTTTAAGCTGACTGAAGACAGAGGTTCTCATTTCTGGACAGCACTACCACGGGCGCTGGCAGTGTTTCTGCTGAGCCCACACAGCCCAAGCTGTGAAAGCTATTTAAAAACAGTCGGTCTCCATAGAGAGCCGTGCTCTAGTGGAAAAACCAGACTTAGGAAATAAGTGAAATCAATACCTCTAAGAACCACAAATGTGCAAGATGGGAAAGAGTGGTTTACAGGCTATGGAACAGGATTCCAGCTGACAGCAGGAAGAAACAGTAAGAAATCCCGGAGGCAGGCGCGAGTAACGGGGAGAGGTACATGAGGCAGAAGACAAGCTCTGCTGCTTTCTGTGGGTGGTAAGCACGGCACAGGCCTGGCTGACCAGAAGGCTGACTGGATGAGACGGCCAAAGACCATGTTCCAGGGGCTTCTCCCAGAAGGGGCTCTGAGGGGACTAGTCTTACCTGCACACGGGTCCGGATGACATCCATGGGGTTGGTGAGGATGGAGGCAGTGGCTGCAGCCAGGGGCCCAGAGACAGCTTGAAGAATGATGTGAGGGCACTCCTTAGGGCACAGGTGCGAGAGCTGTTCTGGAACCCAGGGAAAGACAATGCCTCAAGACATGAGATACCACCACCCGCTCTCCCTACGCCCACTGCTTCTACTCACCAGAGCTCACAACCGTGGCAAGCCCTCCACCCTTCAGCCCTGTAACTCCTAGCCATCCTGTTTCCACCTGCCCCCAGTAAAAAATGTTACACACCTCAGGCCCTTCCCATAAGTCATCTTGGTGACATGACCCATTTAGGACAAGAGCGTCTGGAAAAGGGGATCCTAAACCTTCCTGCTTTCTGACTCCTTTCATCCAATGGACAGAAAAATCCTTCCTGCTGAAAAACAATGTATGCTTCTTGCTCTGCTCCTCCCAACTCATGGGCAGAAGCGCGCACTGCATTTGTGCTTAGTTATGCTCTGAAAAAGTTTGCTGGGGTACAGTAAGAACTGTGACAATGTCCGTCCCCATGGAACCAAGGGACTGCCGTGGGCAAGAGACTTTGTCATTGCATGCTGCATACCTTTCCCTAGCTTTCAAACTGGGGACCACATGAATGTTTTCACAAATGAAACAATATTAAACCAGAAAGTCCTACTCCAAAGTAAGAGCTTTTCAATGGCCTATATCAAGAACGAATTTGAACTTCCGGGAATATGGCGACCGGGTAGGCAGCAGAGAGGGAACCTCCCAGAGGATTACCACCCAAACAATGAAATATAGCAATATGAAGACAGAAATAAGGACTTCCGGGAAGAAGACGACCAGCCGAGAGAGCGAGTGCGGAGGGAAGAACGGCCTCAGCTCCTGAACCCGACAGAGAACGCGCTACTGGGACAAACTGCGCCAAACCGGGCAGCGCTCCAGGATCCCGCTCAGAACCCCACCCCCGCAGCCAGCGCTGCGCAAACTGGAGCAACAGCGACCGGCCGGCGGGATTTCTGAGTCAGGGAAAATCTCCATCCAGGGAAAAACATCTGAACGGCACTCCTGTCTGCACGATCACAGGGTGAGTTAAGTGCCCGCTCTAACCGGTTTTTCCTGAATCGGGAAGCAGCTCAGCCCAGCGAGAGACATCAAAGCAGCTTCAAGGACTGCGGGATCTCCCAGGTGGGAAGACCTACTTAGGCGCCCCAACGGGTTTTGTGAAGGGGGAAGGAGCTCCACCCAGGGAGGAACACCTGAGTGGCCTCTCTGCAAGAATCCTGGGGTGGCGAGCTGTTTATTCCCCCCGGCCAGGTCTTGGGGTAGGGAGTAGAAGCGGAAATTTCAGCAGACAGCTTAAGGGACATTCTCCCAAAGAGAAGTAAACATTGGAGCAGCCTCTGCAGCAGACCTTTGCCTGCTAAACTGTCTGTGGAATTTATAGCTCCACATTTTGAATCTGATACCCAAAAAATGGGAAAACAGAGGAACAAAACGCAGTTTCAAAACTCAACCCCACCCAGAACAAGTTTTGAATGTGAGGATACAGGGGAACCAGGAAATCACATACCTGCAAGTTATGAAACGATTGCATCCGAAATGAAACAACTCCAACAGGCCATAAAAGAGCTTAAAGCAGAAATAAGCCACATACCCTCAAGGATTTCTCAGATAAAAAACGAGCTGAAAACAATGATGGAAGAAATGTTCCATGCACATAGAGAAGATATAGACAAAAGACTAGAAGAAAATAGGAAACAAATGGAAACGTTACAAGAGCAATTTAGGAATGAATTACCAAGAATGAAACAGGTCCAAAGAGAATTCCAGGATTTGAAAACTAACGCTGAAAGCATGAAA
>PVLD010003915.1:0-133968 GCA_004027595.1 Dinomys branickii
AAAAAAAAAAAAAAAAAAAAAAAGGTATGTGCAAATACTTATTTTTAAGGATTGGGTTTGATGGAATTAAATAATCATTTCAACCTCAGTTTTATTGATTTGGACTCTGTGGTTCCATTTAGCTCATTATGAGTAAAGTCCTGATGAAGTAAAAAAAGGATTGAAGTGAGAATAGTGAATTTAAATTCATAAAGAATGGAGTGCAAACTATTGTATTATACTTCAGCCATTAAGCTAAACTTGCGCAATTTAACCTGTGGAGGACATTTCTTACCAGAGCATTACTTGAAAAATTGAGAAAGTAAATGTCTGACTGTTTGTTTCCTTAGGGACTTGGGCAGAAAACACTTAACTAAATAAACGCTTCTTTTATTTTCTGCAAATGGTGATTTTTGCAGCTTTTTACTTCTTTGACCAACCCATCTAATGAAACTTTAGTTTTCATTAACAACCAAAGCAGCTTATTAAAGGGAAAATGCTATGTGGACTTACTTCACAAATTGGAAAGAGAGAAGACTGCATGTACTTACACTTACACTGGTACTTCTCATTAGGCAGCTCTGGATTTCCAAGGTATTTAAAGAGGCCACTGGCAAAGCCAGCACATTAGAAGGAAATAATTTGTGTAGTCAGACTTTTTTTCTTCTGGATGTCCTTTCAAATGACGCTCTGCTTTAGTGATGTGCTTTCTTTCCTGGCAGGTAGCCTTCAGTAGCCAAGCTTTTGTTGGTTTGGCTCCAGCATATTTCATCAGGTGACAAATCCTGTAGAACAGATGGCACTTACAAGTTTCTGCTCTTGTAGCACTGTGTTTAATGAAACACTATGGTTTTACTTCATTGTTTTTGGCAAGTTGCCTCTGCGTATAGAGAATGTGGGTGAAGGGTCTCTGAGGCAGTCAAGGCTGAGCCAAGCAAATGTAATTTGAGGTGCCAGAGTGATGATGGGATACAGGCTTAAAGGAATTGGACATCATTGATGTGAGATGGATAACAGAATAAAAAATACGGTATACAACATGTTAAGTGTCATTGTATGCCACCCTTAATCTTTAAACCAGTGAATGCAAAATCTGTATTAAAAAAAAAATCCCAGTATGTGGGTATTTACTAGTTCAGAGATTTAAGAATTCTGCTTATGTGAAGATAAAAGATTAAAACTGCTCCACGGCATTCGATTTTATTTTTGAGGCAGTGAGTCTATATTGTGGTCTTTCTGCCTCAGTCTCCTGAGTAGCTGGGATTACAGGCGTGCACCACCATCCCTTATAACTCCCAGTGAATTTTAAATCCTAAAAGTTGCCTCGTTCACCTTGCCTGTCGATCATTCTTTTAAGAAGGTCAACCGTTTTGAAGTAGAGTCTGATTCAATTAAATATATCCCATTTTAATTATCTCCACACTCTGCCCAAAAAGTTGCTTCCTTCCTCTTCACATGAGTCCCTACCTCTGTCCAGGCAGCAGCAGTGAGATCACTGCTCCTTCAGCACAGATCTGAGCATAGACAGAACTGTATCATAGCTTCTTTTTTATTGGTGTTCTGTTTTTTATTTATTTATTTCATTTTCTTAAGATTGGCATCAAGGTGACTGTAACAGATATGAAAATAGGAATCTTGAACCCCCACTAGGGTTGTCCCAGAAATTATTTTCTGATTCACTTCCTAATCTATGCTCTGCTCTATGTGCAGAAAAATTTTTATAGGAAGGCCTGTATAATGCTGTTTAATACAAGTGAAACAAACTAACTCCCATTCTGTAATTTAGCTCAGCTATAAACACAGGACGGGGAAGCTGGTAAAAGTGGGTATCTAAGTGAGTCATCTTTTCTACTTTGGAGATACAGTCTATGGTAACCAAGTTTAGCTCAGAATCTTGATGGAAACCCTGAAAGAACATGCAGCCAGCCATCTAAAAACCACACTTTGGAAGGTAAGAGGACTGCTTTTTGGTAGGATGTTAATCGTCCAGGGCAATACACAAATGGAGGAGAGTAGACTCAAGCAGGAGAGATGCTCTCTGTGAGAATGGCACTGTAGCATGGCACTGTGACAGGATTTGCCCACTTCGTTCCTTCTTTCAGGACCCTGTGTGCCAGGAAAGGAAAGCAGAATTCTGTAGGAGCGCAGAGGAACAGTGCTTTCTTTGCTAGCCTTTCCTTTGTCTGCTTTTACAACTTGCAGTTTACTTGCATTGTGCCTGAACTGTAGCTGTCCCGACCCCTGTGTTTGTTTATGCAAAGTTTTAGTCTCATGCTTGCCCACGGTTCTGATAGTTAACACTCAGTGAATCCTGCTGTGGACTGACAGCATCCATCATGTACTGTGCAGTGATCAGTAGTTTCCCTTTTGACACACATATTGGCCCATTTTTTCCTCCTTTTATTGAGATACTCAGTTGCCATGCTATTTAAGTGCATTGCAGTGGGTTTTAGTATATTCACAATTGTGCAGTTGTCACCATTCAGCTATCAGTACATCTTATCAGCCCTGAAAAACCTCATGTCCTTAGCAGTTCTTCCCACTGTCCCAGTCCCCTAGCCCCAGGCACCTCCAGCCAGCTTCCTGTCTCTGGCTTGGCCTGTTTGGAGGAACCCTTTGTGGCTGGCTTCTTTCCATTAGAGGCATGCCTTCCAGGTTCATCTTGCAGCATGGTCCATTTGATGACAGTTTCAAACCTATCTCAATCCTTATGAGATCCAGGAGGTCTTTTGAACCTGGGACAAACTGGAGGTTATCTAGTCCAGTACCTCCTCATTTTTTTAGTTGAATTAATGCTTTCACCCCTCAAACTAGTTCATTACTCCTTGTTTCCTCACATCTCCCAAGTGGAGCATACTGGAGGCAGGAAACAAGAGAATCCTGTGAGTCCCAGCTGTTTGTGCAGCTCAGTGGTTACCTGTGCACTGTGCTTGGTGTTGAGTCTACAGCTGGCAGATTGTTCTAGAGCTTTGGTGATGGTTGTCTGCCCACATGCAAAGTATGACCTGATTAGTTACCTCAAACCCAGCTCTCCTATTGCCATCAGCCCTTTTGAAGGCAAAGAACATGAATTTAGGGGCAGCCTCCATATTTATTTGAGTTTGTAGAGGTGAAGCATTGAGATTAGGGCTCAAAATGCTGTGCTCTGCTGCCCCCTACTGCCACACTGCAGCAGTCATCTTCAGTTTCTCCTTTGTTTTGTAGAGGAGAGCAGGGGATGTGTGGGTGAACAGTAAACATCTCCCCTCCCCTTCCATGGTGGAGATTGAAGAGTTTATTTCTGAGCCCACCACCTTTGCTTTTCCATTAGTATGACACTGGCATGTCCTGCTTTGCCCAACCTTTCCTCAGGACCATTTAATGCTGGGGTGACTCCAGTTTCCTCCAGAAGGTAAAACAAAAAGTGGCCTGGCAGCAGCCTATGCTTAGCCAGGTGTCTTTTGTTACCATCTCATCTGTGCAGTGCACCTGCTCTGTCGTTCCTGAAGCAATGTGTGTGTGTGTGTGTGTGTGTGTGTGTGTGTGTGTGTGTGTCTTTGTCTGTCTGTCTCTGGGGATTGGACCCAGAGGTGCTCTATCCCTGAACTGCATCTTTTCACTCTTTTAGGTTTCGAGACAGGTCTCAATGGGTAGTCCAGGCTGGCTGCAAACTTAGGATCCTCCTACCTCAGTAGCCAGGGTTATAGGTGTGTGCCACTGCACCTGGTATGTGTATTTCCTCCTTGCCCTTTCTAGAAGAATCAGGAAATAAACACATGGACAGTGGGAGTTTTGAAAGCCTGGAGTAGGGTGTAGGCTATTAGGGGAAGCTCAGCTTTGTTCCCTGTGACAGTGGGCAGTAGCTGCCCCATTGCGCACAAAGGGCAGCGTAGATTCCTGATCCCTGCAGCACATGCCCAGACTGTGACTGCTGACATTTGTTGTGAGGTCACAGTACATGGAAAATGAGTCCTTGATGTTGGTTTCTTGTTTTGTTCTGTCTTTCTTGCACTGGGATTGAACCTAAGGCCTTTGTACTTTGCTGCATCCTCAGGCCAGTTTGTTTGTTTGTGACAGAGTCACTGACTTGCCAAGTTGTTCAGTTTAGGCTGTTAACGGGTGATCTTCCTGGATCAGCCTCCTGGAGTGCTGGGGTTACCAGTCGTGCCACAACACCTGACTGATGGTGCTTTCTTGTTCTGCCTTTTGACTCTAATAATTCTTCCAACCCTGGTGAGGCTTGCGGCAGGCCAAGTATTTCCCTGCATTTACAGTATCTGATAGCATTATTAGAAGAATAAATTTACTGATGGCAGTGTAAATACACTGCTGTTACAGAGGGCCTTTAGGTACCTGCTTTTGTTCTTTCTTCTTCTTCTTCTTTTTTTTTTTTTTTTGGTGTTTTTGAGACAGGGTCTTGCTATGCAGTTTAGGCTGGCCTTGAGCTCACTTTGTAGCCCAGGCTGGTCTTGAACTCACAACTATCCTCCTGCCTCAGCCTCCGGAGTATTGAGAAGACTGGTGTGCACATCACGCCAGGCTCCACTTTGGTTCTTTAGCAACCATATGTGGCCTTGGTCCTGCACCAGACTTTGGAAATGCCAGGAAGATTGAACTTTGTTCCTTGTAGCCTCTTGTGCTACCTTCATTGTCTCATATTTTATCTTTGTCCTATAGGACAAAACTGACTTGTGATTAGTGACATTTCCTTTCTCCCTAAGGTACAGATCCTGTGATGTCAGGCACCAGTCTTCTTCATCTTTATGCAAACACCTTCAATATTTTTTTAACAGACTATAGACATGAACATAAATTTATTAACCCTCCAGAGAAAGGAAAATATTTTACATTCATGTAAGTAGAGAGGTGAACATGTTGTTTAGTTTTTGCTTTTTTTTTTATTTTAATGGTTCTAGGAATTAAACCGTGGGTCTTGGCTTTCTCTTTATTTGGAAATAACTGCCAAATTTACAAATGCCATAGAAAGAGAAATAGCACAAAGAACTCCTTGACACATTTGGTCTGTTAAGATATCACTCGATCTGTTTACTTCTTGAATTTTCTCTAAGCAAGCACATAGGTACAGTGGACACCTGCCGACAGGCACTAACATTTCTGAGATTGGAGGCTAAATTTGAGGCTTTCTGAGATTTGAGGCTAGATTCCATTAACCATGACTTTCCCCCTGCACTGTGGCATGTGGCTTTCCTTAGAACAGGGTGTTCTCTTACACAAGCACAGTCCTGCAGTCACTTCTCAGACATTGCACCACCGACGCAGTGCCTCCTTCCAGCCTCCTGGCTGAGTCGGATGCTGTCACTCGATATCAAGACATCCTTTCCAGCATACTTGCACACCACGCAGTGCAAATCCATGCAGGGAGCAGATCAAGTTGTCCTCTTCAGTTTTCTGTAACTGATGCTTTTCCACAGCTTTTCATGTGCACAGATCTGTCCCCTTCCTACGTTTCTTGTTTGGCCTAACACATTTTTTTCTTTGGTTCTGCTGGGGGTAGAACTCAGGGACTCTTACATGCTGTTCAAGTGTTCTACCACTAAGCTATACCCACAGCCCCTAAAATACTTTTTTTGGTTTTGCAGTGCTGGTGATTGAACCCCTAAAATAATTTTTGTTTGAAAATTCAGAAAGCTTTTAGTGAAGTTGGTAAAACCTGAACTTTTTGTTTGTTTGTTTTGAGTTCTGATCTTACTATGTATTCCCAGTTCGCCTTGAACTCATTATGCAGCCCAGGCTGGCCTCAAACTTGCGATGGTCCTCTTACCTTAGCCTCCTGAGTGCTGAGATTACAGGCATATGCCACTGTGCCCTGCAAGCTGAACTTTTAAATTACAATTGTCTGTCTTGAATTTTCTCAATAAACTTTTTAGTATCACAAAACGTTTCAACTTCTAGTCAAATAGTATTTTAGTCAAATAGTTACAACTAAAATGGCAGGGTGGTGTAGTTTATATCTGCACACTGAAATTTGAATAAATATTTGAACTTTGCTTTTGTAATTTTATCAGCACATAAAAATTCACCCCCACCTGCACCTGCCTCCCATAAGTTTAAGCTGTATCTTACAAGCACCGTCCCTATTTCCCATTTTGGAGCAGTGTTGATAATAAGTGCTTCCTCCTCGTGATTGGTGATGCTTTCTGAAGTAGTCAGAATGAGCGGATGGCTTCTTACGCTCTGAAATGATGGGCTGTAACCTCCAGGTGATAAGGGCTGTTTTATCATGTCATTCCAGAGGAATATTTGAATGGTTACTACATAGGTGTTATTTTGCCTAAAAAGAAACATTTATAACTTTTAAAAACGTGGGCTACAGGTGTGCACTGCTACCCTGTTTTACTCTTAAGATTCCCAGGCTTTGATGTCAGTGGTTTGACTGCTCCTGACATTTGAGAGTGAGCCCCCCAGATGTCAGGTGTGCCTGCACATGCAGTTACTGCATCGCCTCCATGATCCAGTAATGTCTTCACAGATGCGCAGGGGAAAGACACACATGTCTATAGCTTGAGCATAGTGGGGAATGGCCATCTGTCCCACGCAGAAGAAATTCCTAAGCAAGGCCCCTCTGGAGAGTGAGCACCACGTAGAGCTGTGCAGCTGTGCCGCCGTCCAGCTTCTGAGCAGTCCCTCGGTTACCAAGTTAGATGGCTCAGTTTGGTGTGGGTGAGATGGAACTTTTTACTTTCAAATGCACACACTTTAAGGATTGCAAATAGGTCTACTGGAGGCAAGAGGCTGTGGTTCCTGTCCTTTTTGGCGGGTTTATATGTTGGTATGAATTGAAGCTGGGGTTGAGACAGCTCTGGCTAGCCATTGGCCACACGTTAGTGCTATCTTAGTGCTCTGTGCTTGGCAGTCAGCAGTTGCTTGTGCTCTCTTTTGTGGATTAAATGTCCTAAGTCATCCAGTGTCCTCAGTGAGATATTGAAGCTAACATGTGAAGCTGGTATGGTGGCACACTCCTGTAATTCCAGCACTGGGGAGGCTGAGGCAGGAGGATCATTATGAGTTTGAGGCCAGCCTGGGCTCCAAAGTGAGCTCAAGTCCACCCTGAACTGTGTAGTGAGACCCTGTCTCAAAAAGACCAAATAAAAGAAAGAATAAAAGAAATTAATGTGTGCAGAATGCATGTCTATGCAAATGGTGTACTTGAGGAAGTCAGTGATTTCTTTGCACAGAAGCTTTATAGTTAAGTTTGAGTCCACTTCTGTCCACACCCACTCAGTACACACACACACACACACACACACACACACACACACCTGTCCACACCCACTCAGTACGTGTACACACACACACACACACACACACACACACACACACACACGGATGTAAACAGACATTCCTCTTCAGCCACTGCCTCTCTTTTGGGGTACTTGAGATTGAAGCCAGGGCCTCACACACTAGGCAAGCAGGTCGACTGCCCCTGAACTAGACCAACCTCCATCTTTTTCTTTTCTTTTCTTTTCTTTTCTTTTCTTTTCTTTTCTTTTCTTTTCTTTTCTTTTCGGGTTAGGGTTAGTCTCCTCTCTTTTCTCTTTTCTCTTTTCTTTTGTGACAAGATCTCACTATGTAGTTCAGGTTAGTCTTTAGTTCAGTATGTAACCTATGCTGACCTTGGACTCACAATGTTCCTCCCTCAGACTCTCAAACACATTTTTTGTTTGTTTGTTTGTTTGTTTGTTTTTTTCCTGGTACCGGGGATCGAACTCAGGACCTTGAGCTTGCCAGGCAAGCGCTTATGCCACTGAGCTATACCCCTAGCCCCCAGACTCTCATTGCTGGGATTACAGACATGTACCACCACACCTGGCTCTCACCTTTTTTTTTTTTGAGGGATCTCCCATTTTTAAAATTTTTATGTAGGTTCCTGCTAAATTGCTTAGGCTGGCTGCAAACTTGGCCCTCCTGCCTCACCCTCTGAGTAGATCAGATTACAGGCGTGTCCCTTTTTGTCTTTCCAATATCTCTTTATACAAACACAAACACCCACTTCCTACCTTTTGTTACACAGATCCCTCATAGTATCCTTATTTCTTCCTATCTGCTGGTTAAGCTCTCCTTTATTCTCCTCCTGTGAGTTTTGTGATCAGATTGAAGATGCCATTCCCTAGAAAGATTATTGAGGTGAAGTTGTAATAAAAACACACGTAAAATCTGTAGCACTCCTTTTCAAATAATACTTTACAAATAAAGAACTAGGTAGTTACAGAACATTCTAGTTGTTACCGGTGTGCCCACACATGTGCATGTGGATGTATATAGCTTTGTTTTTCTTTCATTTTGTTTTACAACAGGGCCTCATATATTCCAGACTGACCTTGGACTCACCATGTAGCCCAGACTGGCCTTGAGCTTGTGGCAATCCTCCTGTCTCAGCCTTCTGAGTGCTGAGATTCCAGGTGTGAGTCACTACGCCCAGCTAGTCGTCTGTATGTAATATGCTCCCTATGTTCTCAATTGAAATAGTGTTTTCTTATTTAGGAGATAACAGGTAGCTTTAAATACAGCATTTCTTCTATTAGTATGGAATAAAGCAACGTAATTTCTGATGAGTGATTAACATTTAACTTCACAACTTCATTTCACTTCAGGTGTTTCTTCGAGTTTACTTCACCACATTTGTGTTTCTTCTGTTCATTTCCTCGGGTTTCTAACTAGGGCTGCTCTTCTCCAAGAAGAAGGTGTGTGTGGTATTGGGGAATGTTACTCTTCCTTCTGATGCTGGATGTGAGGTCCAGGCCTCACCCCTGCTGAACGCAGGCCTCTACCACAGAACTGCGTCCCCAGCACCAGAGAGTGGTGTTTTTTCTTTCGCATTTGAGCACTAGAACTCTGTGGGGAAAAATACTCTACAACTCTAGGAACAAAGTACTTTTTCATTAAACTTTCAAAATACTGTCCCATTCCTTCAAAGATTTGTTGATTCTGCTATTAAAACTTGTTGAGTTTTTAAATTCAGCGTTTTAAATTTAGTAGTCTAAATTGCACACTTGGCTGCTCTCTAGGGCTCCTCTTGGGGCAGCCAGTGTTTATTTTTTCTGCCTCCTTTTCTCCCGTAGCCCTCCCCTCCCTTTGAGTAGTGTGTGCCCGAGTGGATGAGTTCTGCTGAGTCACCACTCAGTCTCCAGTCCTGCCTGTGAGTGCCCTGGGGTTGGGGTGGGGAGCTGCCTTGACCACGCAGCCCTGCCTGCACCTTGGGCTCTGAGCAGAGGTGACTGAGGGATGGACGAATGGATGGACTGTCTGTCAGGGTAGGCTGTTTTCACTGATTTTTGGCAGCACTCTCCCCTCGCAGGTTTGTTCCCAGGGTTACATTCAGAATTGTGTGGAATCAGGGCTGTGCCTTACCCAGTGTACAAATTTGTGCATCATGTTTCAGTACATTTTCAAAATAAATTGGGAGCTGGGTGTGGGGGCGCATGCCTGTAAGGATTGTTGCCAAGTTCAGGACCAACCTGGGCTACAAAGTGAGCTCAAGGCCAGCCTGAACTGCATAGTGAGACCTTGTCTCCAAAAAACAAAACAACCCCTGCCCAACCAAATTGCATATGTAGGGCGGGGGATGTGACCTGGGGTAGACCAGTGTGCCTGCTTTGTGTGCTAGAGGCCTTGGGGTTGATCTCACTAGTGATTTCTTTTTTTAAAAAAATGACACACCTATATTTAAAGAATATTAATCTGAATCCTGAGCTCCTCTTCTTGGATTTCCCCATCTTCTTTCTACTCATGCTGTTTTCTGCCTTTCTTTAGTCTGTGGCTTTGACGAAGAAGGGTCAGCTGTTGGGCATGGTGGGAAATAGGGCAAACCCTTGTTGTAACAACACATATTTCGAAATAAGCTATGCAGGTTTCAGAGTTTTCTCCGATAATTTATGAAAAAGGGTATTTTATGTTTCACATTGGAAAGTACTACCCCTTATAAATGTCAGTTGAAGACCCTCAGGGTTTTGTTAAAAGACTTTGGGGCTTCTGGCCTAAATGCATCATTGGATTGTTACAATATGTACGTTTTGGGAAACTTAAATGATCTGTATAACTCTTCTTGTGTTTTTCAGTATATTTTTGGAGATTTTAGCCCTGATGAATTCAATCAGTTCTTTGTGACGCCTCGCTCTTCAGTTGAGGTAAGATAAAACTTTCAGTAAATACATGAGGTGGTTATGCTTCCATTTAACTTGCTAAATTTGTTTTTTAAGGAATTCTCATACAGAAAAGTACAGAAACTGATGTAGAAATTCCCTGAACCCATCAGCTGGATTTGATTATTGAGGCTTTTACCTAACTGCTTTAGACTTTTAAAAAATAAATCAGATTTTATAGATGCAATGGAAACCCATGTTGTAGCCTCACCACCTCATCCCTTCCCAGAGTGCACAGCTCTGCTGTGCCCGTGGGTGTTGGCTCCTGACTGTGGTGTTCACCTTGCATTACATGCACTGTACTGGACCAGACACTACACCAGACCATGGACCATTGGGTGTATCATGCCTTTAAAAGTCCAGCTAGGGATATACTGTAGTCATGCTCTTGTAATTTATCTTTGTTATATTCTCCCTATTTATCTACTTTTATAAATTTTTTCTTTTTTTTATATCGGAAATTGAACTCGGGGCCTCGAGCCAGCCAGGCAGATGCTGTGCTGCTAAGCTACATCCCCAGCCTTATAAATTTGTTATTGTTGTTTGATTTTAGTTAGTATTATCTGTTGAATGAGCCATAATTACTTTTTCTTCCTATTTAGAACCCTTTAGGTATTTTTGTTCAACACTTCACAAAATATGGCAGTAAACACATTTTGTTGCTACTTCTCTCACTGAAGAGTTTTCTCCCTTACATTTTAAAACAGATTCTTGCTAGTTCTCAGCTTTGGAATACCCAGAGTTTCTGTTATTTCCTGCCTATGTGTAATAAGTGGATTCTCATTGTTTAATTTGCATTTCCCAGATTACAAAGAACTGGGCACTTTTTCATTATTTTCACATATATATGTTTTTGTCTTTTTGAGACAGGTTCTTGCTATGCAGTTCAGGCTGGCCTTGAGCTCACTTTTTAGCCCAGGCTGGTCTCAAACTCACAGCGACCCTCCTACCTCAGCCTCCTGAGTGCTGGGATTACGGGTGTGTACCAGCATGCCTGGCCTTTTTCACGTATATGTTAACCCTACATTTTTCCTTCTGTAAATTACTGTATCTTTTTTTTTTTTTGTCTTTCTGAGACAGGGTCTCGCTATGCATTTGAGGCTGGCCTTGAATTTACTTTGTAGCCCAGGCTGACCTCAAACTCATAGTGATCCTTTTCCCTCAGCCTCAGTACTAGGACTACAGGTGTGCACCAGGCATATGCCCAGCCTTTGATCTGTATTTTTTGTCTGTGACTTTAAATCAAGTGGCTCTGTCTTTTTTTTTTTTCTTTCTGTCTTGATTTACAGGGTTAGTAATCTTTGATTTTGTGCGTTATAGTTATTTCTAGCATGAGAGATTTAAAACTATATATGCTGCACAGTTTGGGGTGTTTTGCTGGGCAAAATGAGTATATTTTTAATTTTAAAGTCAAATGGATTGATTTTTCTGTATTTTTAGTTTTCAAAAATATAATCAAGAAATTTCCCTTTCTTCCTTGAGAGAATAAAGGTGTTTATTTTTCGGCGTGTGACACAGGTGAAGCACAGGCCCTGGTGTGTATGTGTGCGTGAGAGAGAGATGGATGGACAGACAGAGGGCAGGAGGAGAGAGAGAAGGAGAGGGAGAGAGTGCAGAGTCTGCTCCACTTCCCCGTGACACTAGCAGGTCATCTTGGGTCCCGCAGTCTGCCAGCCCTGTCAGAGCCGTGCCTCTGTCTTGCCTGTGGCCCTGGGGCTGCTCCCAATGTCCCTGCATCTGTGGCACAGCACTGTGGTTGGTCTCTGGGAGCTGTCACTGCTTCACAGACCCTCGAACCTTGTGGTTTTCTCTGTCTGTTAGGAATATGTGATTAGCATGCCAAGTCTCATGAGAAATCTTACAAAATTTTATGAGAATTACATTAAAATTATGAGTTTGTAGAAGAATTAATACCTTCATGGTCATGACTTCCTAAAAGTGATTTTTTTTATATTTTGTTATTCATTCAGGTTTTGGCTTATATACTCCCTTTCTCCTCTTGCTGTGCTAGGGACGGAACTCAGAGTCTTGGGGACGCTAGGCACGTGCGCCACACCCTCCCCCAGATCTTTTAGAATGTTTGCTTTGATTAATCATTTCTGAGGGCTGGGGCTGTAACTCAGTGGTACAGTGCTTGCCTAGCATGCACAAGGCCCTAAGTTCAATCCCTATTACCACACACACACACACACACACACACACACACACCATTTCTGTTTTAGCTTAATTAAAACTTATCTGGAGCATTTTTTCAATGTATATTTATTTTGTTGTTTTTCTTTTTCAGTCAGGGTCTTGCTCTGTGGTTCAGGCTGGCCTCGAACTTGTGGCAAACCTCTTATGTCTGCCTTCAAGGGCTAGAATTACAGGCGCGTGCCACCATGCCTGGCTCAAATTCATATTTCATATATGAAAATATTGAAAATTCCAAAAGGGGAAAAAGAGAGAAAAATGTGTATCAAGTGAAATCTTTTTTTTTTTTTTTTTTGGAACCTAGGGGTTTATGCCTGCAGGCAAGTGCTCTACCACTGAGCTCTTTTTTTTTTTTGCGGTACTGGGGATCGAACTCAGGACCTTGCGCTTGCTAGGCAAGCGCTTATTCCACTGAGCTATATCCCCAGCCCTCTACCACTGAGCTTTGTGCCCAGCTTTTAAAATTTTTTTAAGACAGTATCATGCTATGTTTCCCAGGTAGTACTCAAACTTACAGTCCTCTTGCTTCAGCTTCCCAGACTTGGTGCTATGATTAAAGGCATGTGCCACTAATACCCAGCCTTAGTTAACTTTTTTTTTTTTTTTGAGACAGGGTTTCACTGTGCAGTTCAGGCTGGTCTTGAACTCACTTTGTAGCCAGGCTGGCTTCAAACTTGAACTTAGAGCAGTCCTCTTGCCTCAGCCTCCCAAGTGCTGGAATTATAAGGACTTAGTTGTCTATTAATGATACCTTTTAAGTTAAGAGTTTTTGTACTATGTAAAATGAGCAGGGGGACCTCATTCTTGGAGTGGGTTCAGAGGCCAGGCCTGAGGTCCCACTGAGCCACTGTGTGGGGCTGAAGTCTAGGGAAAATGAATACATTCAATTCAGTGTCTTTGCCATATCTTGTGACTATTAATATTACTATGTTAAGGGATCTGGGAGTCTGAGCCAGAAAAAAGTGAGAGTTCAAGTTGGATATTGTGCTTCTTTGAATTGTAGGAAGCTGTGGTAGCACTTGTGAGAAACAGCAGAATTGCACAGCTCTTTGTGATTAAAGATTTGAAAGATCACAAGCCTGCTGGGGAAAGTGGAAACACACCATTTTTCAAGTCTGAAGACCTGGAACCAGCAGCTCTGCCACTTGCCTAGTCCTATGCGATTTCCTTCATTTCTCCACGCCTCTGTCCCTCCCCCTTCCCCTCCCCCATTTGAAAATGGGGGCTGCTTATTGACGTCACAGAAATGTTGGGAAATCACTTAATGTCTAGTCTGACACCTGGGGTGTAATAAGTCAGTACCGTAGGTATGAATGATGCATATGGTAAAGTTAGACCAAATCTTTTCTTTGGAGAACTAATGGTGGTCATCAGTCATTTCTAGCTTTAGAAATCTTAGTATAACTGGGCAGGGTGGTGCACATCTGCATTCCATTCCTTGGGAAGCTGAGGCAGGAAGATCACCTCAAGTTTGAGGGAAGCCCGGACTATACATAGTGATTTCAAGGCTGGCCTGAACTACACAGTGAGGATGGGGGGGTGGGTGCACACAGAGACAGAGAAAAAAATCTTAGCATGTCTAAATTCTCTTTCTCCTGCTTTGAGCATGCATTAATGTTTTCAGGGGGCACAGAAAATGTCTTTCTACCAAAGGAAAACACAGACTAACATAACTGGATTGAGTTCTCAATATTGTAATTTTGGAGTTTCTTTAGGGGTGCGTGTTTCCTGGGGTTCTTGCCTAGGTTGGGGCTGTGGGTGAGGATGACCTCGCACTTAACTGCATCACCACTCATTTGCGAGGCCTCGTGTCTCCTTCACCAGCCCCAGATGTGATACTCAGCCTCCTCTATGTGGCAGTCAGACTCCAGCCTAGTGGCAGGAACCTGTGGCACATGTATGCAGTGGGCTCTGCATGGTTCACCATCACTGATCTAGCCCTGTTCCTCATGTGCTTTTCTGCTACTAGGAATTTGATAAAGCATTTTTTTCCTGCATGGAGCCAAGAGCTATTCACTCAGAAATAAGAAATGTAGGATGTTAGAATGTAAAAGTATTCTGCCTTCCTGCAGAAGCCTTTCTCCTGGCAGCTGAGAGCTTTTTGTCTTTTAGTTTGTGTGCTAGAAAGCTTGCCTCTGGCAAGCTAGGCTGGCCAGTAATGCAACTGAATTGAAACAAAATTAGGCAATTTTTGTATACATTCTTAAACACTAGTATTAAATTTTAAAGGCAACTGACACATTTTCTTGAGCTGTGCTCTAATGTATAAGCCAGGGTGATGTAAAAATGAGTTTCTCCAGTGGAAAGAGATGCAGTCAATGTACTAATAAGCATGTGGGACCTTAGCTAATAATAATTTTGTTGATGCTTAAAAATAAGGAGGAAGCACTCATTCCCAAAAATACCTAGAATCTCAATACTGGAGGCAGTGCACATACCTCAGCCTTTCTTGAATGAATGAATGAATGAATACAAGGGAGTGTAGTATATATAGCCTCTTGTGCTGAGAGTGTACGCACGTGAGTGTATATAAGAGGTCAGTGCGCACTTAAGACAGTTGTTCTCAATTTGGTGTCCCAGTGGAATTTCAAAAGTAGGAAGTCCTTGCTGGAACACATGTGTAACCCCAGCACTTGGGAGGCTGAGACAGAAGGATTGCCTTGAGTTTGAGGCCAGCTTGGGGTACATAGTAAGTCCAAGGCCAGCCTGGAATGTATAACAAGACCCTGCCTCAAAATAAAAACAAAGTAGGGAGTCCTGGTTTGTGGGGTCCTTTCAGTGCAGGGTAGAACAGTGACAGCACCAGAAGGAGACTCCTCGACACCATTGTCACTTGAATGCTGGCTTCCTCTGTCTGATATCCTTGGAGGCAGGACTTCCCTCCTTCCTGAGGGTTGAACAGAGCAGGAGTAGTGCCCATGCCCTGAGCATGGGTGCTACTGTATTGTGTATCTGTATTTCCAGTCAGTTTTGTCTGTTTAGTCTGTTCTTCATAACAATAATGAAATGCCTGAGGCAGGTTCACTATTAAGGGAAAGGATTGATTTGGGCTCACAGTTCCAGAGGTACAAAGTCTTGTCTGATTATGGCCTTGCTTTGGAACCCCAGGGTGCAGCTGTTTTGTCTCTGTCCTTAGCAGTGTCACCAGGATTCAGTTGTGAGGGCTCCATCCTAATGATGCATCTAACCCTGGTCGCTTCCAGAGGCCCCATTCTAAACACCACAGTGAGAGCTGGTGTGTGTATACATTTTACATTACTGTGCGGCTGTGGCTCTCATTGCATGACTGCAGGGAGAAACCACATTCATACCACCCTGCACAGTCCTGGCCGTCAGCGTGGTCTGTTTGCTGCGCTCAGGGGTGGAAGTTTTCCTGTCTTTCCTTCAAGTAGAACAGAGTACAGTAAGTATGAAGAGCCTGTTCTGACGAGTGGGGTTGCGTATCCCAAAAAGAGTTTTTTTTTTTAAAGTGTATTATACAGTTTAGGTATACAGAATGATCACGTTCATCATAAGGAATTTGTACCTGTCCATGATGTATCTTGATCCCTCTTTTTTCCCATTCCGCCCCCTTCAGCACCTCTTCCTGTCCTTATTTACAAAGCTTTGTGTCCATTTTATCTTTTTCTCATTTTTTTCTTTTCCCTTCCTGCCTTTCCCTCTTGCCTCTCTTTCCCTTTCCTTTTGAACAATTTCCTCCTATTTTTGTTATATATTTTGGTTCTTATGCACACTTTCAGTGTCTCACACCAGAGAGACAATGCAATATTTACACGTGTCTGATTTATTTCACTTAAGGTCCATCCTTTTAGCTGTAAATGTCTTAGGTTTATCCTTCCTTATGGCTGAGAAAAGTGGCATTAGTTTTTAAAAAAACTGCATCTTCACCCAGTCATTGGTTGATGAGCATTTGGGCTGTTTCCAAGATTTGGCTCTTATACACTGTGCCTCTATAAACATGGGTGTGCATATGTTGCTATGGTGCAGTGCTTTCAGTTCTTTTGGGAAGACACCATGTAGAGGAATAGCTGGGTCCAATGGGACTGCTCGTCCTAGTTTATGGCAGAATCTTTACACTGATTACGACAGTAGTTGCACCAGTCTACACTGCTAACAGCAGTGGGAAAGGCTTCCTTTTTCCCACAGCCCCTCCAGCATTTGTTATTGGTTGAATTCTTCATAACAGCCATTCTTTCTGGAGTGAGATGGAATCTCAGGATTGTTTATTTGCATCTCTCAAATGACAAGTGATGTTGAACATTTTTTCATAAATTTGCCATTTCTACTTCTTCAACTGAGAAGTAAGTGTATATTCATCTCAGATGGCCAATTTTGGGTTGGGTCTTTAAATTTGGGGAGTCTGACTTTTTTTTTTAATTAAAAGAGGGTTTCTTGGTGTTACAGTGATTTTTGTGTGAGTAGAATTATTCAGACCACTTTTTGTGTCTCAGAATAATTCAGATATCTACCTCCAGGGGCCTAGAGTGTTGTGACAAGAAGCACAGGCTTTCAGGTGCCAGCACAAGTTGTGTATTGTGCTTCCCCAGACACCTGTGCATGCTGCCCTCGCACGTGCATTTGCTGCTTTGGTTTGTAGTGTGAGTGCCACACTGCCAGCCAGATGCCATGCAGCACTGTGATCCAGTGTCCCTGCTCTGTGCTACCCCCTGGTGGGAGAATGTGCAGCTCCAAATCCTGGAGCCTTGGGTTCTTTTCCAATTACTTTTTTTGTTTTTCTTAGCTTCCTGTTTGTTGTGCTTCTCTGGAGAAAGAATTTAAGGAGTTATTTGGGAGATAAGCTTTCATCTCTGTAATGACTGGATTGTCTTGTTGAAAGTTCATAAAGCAGCAGTTTCCAAGCCTCAGAAGGTGTGAGAATTGCCCAGCTTGACGAAATGCTGCCCCAAAGTGTTGTGCTGTTTTTTTCTTTTTTTTCCTTCAGGTAGCAGTGATTTTCTGTTTACCTTATCTCCTTTCCTTTTACACTTTCTCATCCCAAACATGTCCACATCAGGTATTCCCAGCTCTCTAATAAATATAGAACGGCTAAGAGGGAGAAGTATTTGAGAATTTCACAGAACTTCCTGCTTTTGCCAGACCTGTGCTGTTTGCCTTCTCTCTTCCAAACCAGAACTGCAATGTTAGATATTAATTCAGTTGTTTTAGGACATGGCATTGGATAGGGAGTCTCAGTTCCCAGGCCTCCACTGCAGCCCCAGGGCGCTTTCCATTCTGACTCCAGCTTGGCCCTGATGGTGAACAGGATATGCAGATGGCCACTGGTGGGCAGTGCAGCATCTGCTTGGCCACAGCCACCCTGAGAAGGAAAGCAGGCTGTGTCAGAAGTGGCATGTTATAGCTGATTTATGCGCCCCTGGAGCACATCGTAGAATCTGCGTAACAATGATAAATGTTTGAAAGCATTCCTGTAGTGGTGCTCCCCATTAGGGTAATGGAAGGTAATACAGTGTCGTGACCCTCCATGCATGCCATTCTGGTGAAAGGACTGTCCTGAGAAGAAGTTGCATGAATAGAGTTGTAATGCAGTGTTGTCTAGACTCAGTAGCACATGTTGCGTGTTAATGTTCTGTTACATTGAAATTTGTTTTCCAATTCCTCGTGCAGCTCCCTCCATACAGCGGAACAGCTCTGTGTGGCACTCAGGCTGCGGACGAACTGCCTGATGGTAAGCTGGTCTCTTCCTCCCTTGCTGAGCGCTGCTGTGTGTTGGGTGGGCAGGCTGCCAACAGATGCTATCTCTTGGCTCAGATTTTTGAAAGCAGCATTTCCTTCCAGCTTGGAGTTCTTGTGGTGAACTGTAGTAGATTTAATCCCTGGAGCACTCTGTTGGGTTTGCTTTATACCTCAAAGGGCTGGGCACTGAGATTCAGCAAGTTCTTTTTCTAAGCAGTTCTCAGTTCCACAGATATGTCACTTCCCGTCCCCTTGCCATGGCCACATGTGCAGGCTCTGAAGGGGCTGCCCTGTCTTGTTGCTGCTGGTGCCTGGGCTCAGGGTAGTTGGCCCAGCATAGTGTGCTCCTTATATCGAGCAGCTGAGAGCTCTCATTTTCTGAGCTTATACTCTTGTCCCATTTGTTGCAGACCCCCTGGGAGTTCAGGTGCTGGCCTCATCCCCTGGGCTGGGGGACTGCTGGGCTGGCTGGTGCTTATCCAGGTGCAGCCATTGGCGCACTGTGTGAGCCCCAACACTAAGATGCCCAGGCAGGGGCAGGGCCTTTGTGGACTGCAGAGCAGCTGGGGGAAAGTATTTTTTTGGAAAACCTGGGATTTAGAGGCCGAGTTTAGCAGGGTCAGACTTGGGAGGAGTTCAATTACAGTTTTAGGGTTAGATGTAAGCTTAAAGAGATTAACCAAGCTTTGTATCTGCACTGCAGCCTCGGTTTTATAGGAAGCAGTACCGTGGGAGACCATATGGGACAGAACAGATTTTGCAGAAGCTTTGCTTATAGGATGATCAGTACCACAAACAAATCTCTAGCATCCTGCAGTTAGCTGCTCACCTCCCCAGCTACCTCTTCCCATGCTGGGGTCCTGCACTGGCACCTGCTCCTGCACCTGCGCAGCTCCCCTTTGTCTTCTGTGCTGTGCACTTGGATGCAGGCCACATGTGTGTGTCCGTGCTTGCAGGCAGCCCACAACCTTCATTTCCCTGGGACTTCCTTCTTTCCGATCTCCACTCTTCGGTGTGTGAATCCCCACCTCATCCCTCCCCCCTTCCAGGCTATTGTCCCTTTTTAGTCGATGCTTCTTGACTCTTTCCTCCATTCTCTGTTCTCTTCTGCCTTAGTCTATCTTTTACTTGCTTGAGGCAGTAGAATTGTACCACCTGCTTGTATGCTCAGGGACAGGCCCACGGAAGTCCATTCCTCAGAGGCCTCTTGGGCTCACCCACCCTGGTTCCTTTTACTTTGTCTCTCTCACAGCACCTGCCCATTCACTGTCTGGTAGTGACTCTGCCCCCTCTCACACTGTTCCCAGCATGTCTCTGATGTCTGTCTGTCTGTCCATTGCACAGTGTGTGTCTGGAGTTCTGTGAACCGTCAGTACATTTGTTAGATAAATGATATAAAATACTTTGTTGTGCTCCATCCAACCAGCACTAGCTATAGCAGGCCATTGCAGGGAGAATTCATCATGGCATCCACCTTTTGTACCTCTGCCTTTTTCAGACAGTTCTGAAAGTTTATTCTCACCCCATCACTTTCAGTTATCTTTCAGGATCCACTGACAGCTAACTTCTGATTGAACTTGATTATCTTTTCCTGTGTCCAGAAGCATTTTTTAAATAAAGATGGTCATGGCTGTACCTCACCTCCTTTTGCATTGTTATCCTGTTACTTTTAAAAAATAAACTCCTTGAGCAGAGATCTTGCCTTACTAATCTCAGTGTCCCGCCTGGCACCTGCCACTTGGCACCCAGGCCACTGCTGTGTGTATTGCAGTGAGCACCCTTTGAGAAATGCTGCCCTCGGTCCTCTTTTAGCTCAGTTTATTCCCCTTCCCTGAAAAACTACTATCCACAGAACCTGAGCGTTGCCTTCCCATATTTGTAGGGTACTGACTGGCTGTTAAGAGCCATTTGTTAGGTTGCCCAGGTGTGCTGGCACATACCTGTAATCCTACGCTCGTGAGGCTAAAGCAGGAGGACTGCTGCAAGGGCAAGGCTGATATCACGGACTACACAGTGAGAGCCTGTCTCAAAACAAAAAAAGCTTCAACCCAAACCAGCCATGTTTATAGGCTTCCCTCAGTGCTCTGGCCTCCAGATTGGGCTGTCGAGTTCCCAGCCTGCAGTACATGTATATCCTTTGCATGTGTTCTTTGTAAGAGAGGGCCTGTCCTGGCTAGGAATCTGCTACTCAGTGGTATATCCACCATGTAGGGTAAATGTTCTGGAAGTGGCTGTGACAGAGTGAAAAAGTTCTGTTAATGTCATTTCACTTTCTAAGCATTTTATGCTTTAAGATTGAGAATCGAGACTGGAAGGCCTATCTGTTGGAAATCATCCATCTTGCATAAGCTGCACAGGCAGCATATTGCATGCTCATTCTTAATGTGATTTACCAATGTGCCCTGGTCCCAAAGGCAGCCCCCCAACCCCTGGACACTTCTTGGGCCACTCATTTCAGCCCAAGTAGTGCTCAGCTCCAGGCGTTTACACCAGGAGTACCTGGAGCAGACGGACAGCAACCCTAGTTGTACAGGCGTCCCTTGCTTAATAACTGAACTCTGTTTCTGTCACCAGCTCATTAAATGAATTGGTCATAAACTGAGGACTTGTATATAATATGTACATTGCAACATTCAGAAAAAAGAAATAGTCCAAGGAAATACCAATGTGATGACTTTGATTTGCATAACCCTTACGTATAGTACTGTAATCTAAAACAGAACTGTGGTACAGTACAATCAGCAAAAATTACAGTGCTGTATAAGCAAGGTACATTGTACAGAAAAGATACTGAGACTGCATAAACAAGAGGTACAGGACTGTACAAAAGAAAGATCAGGTTAAGTGAACAGTCATTAAATAGGTTGTTAAATGAGAAGTATCTATAGTAACAAGGTAGCTTTTCCAGCCCGGGCTACACAGTGAGATCAAGGCCAGCCTGAACTACATAGCAAGACCCTGTCTCAAAAAGATATGAATCAAAACAAAACAAAACAAAACAAAAAACAAGTTAGCTTTTCTTTGGTGATTCTTTTCAAAATAAAACAAAAAATAGTGTCCAGAGGAATCAGTATCCTTTTGGTGGCACTTTATGTGTGCTTGCTGCTCAGTACAATCATGATCTATCCTCTTCCAAGAACTCTTTGTTGTTGTGGATAGGATTGAGCCCATTGCCCCAGCTGTGAGGTCCAAATGAATGAAGACTCAAACCAAGAGACTTGTTTAGGCCTCTGTCCTTCTGTTGTGCAGTAATGCCACTTAACTGCTCCCTAAAAGGCTTCTAAAGGCCATTTCAAGGTATAGTGTATTAAGTTGTCTACAGTAGAAGTCCATTCTTGAACATTATGATTCTTTCCTTGAAATATGTACCTGAAAAAAAATGGGATCCATATGCTACATCTGAAGGCATCTTCAGTTATGCAGTAGACATGAATCCCAAGGCATGTGTCCTTTTGTTAACTTCAAACTTACAACCTCTTCATTAAATGTGAAATATAGCACCATAGCTCCAAGTCTTTTGAAAAAAACAACTGATTCTGAGAGTCTACCTAATTTTAGAGATATGAACTATGACAAAAATGTACATGTTAGCATGAATGAAATAATGTGGCTTTTGTTTACCAGGAGGAAGTATTGAAAATTTCCTGAGAAGTTTTTTAAAAAGTTTAGGCACCACGTTTATCTATTGATATTTTGGGAAGTATCTTTGCCACGTGTGGGTAAATTGGTGTGAATTCATTTAGAGGATACTCATACCTATGAAATAAGGGCTGCTTCTAGACTTGACTTAGTGAAGGTCTTGTGTGGGCCTGATCCGTGCAGGATTCCAGGTCATTTGCTTGCACAGTGCTTAGGTTGCATTAGCTAGAGAAGCCATCTGACACAATGTTGTGTCTTTCAGTTGTGGTCTTTCTAAAGCTTAGTTGTCTGGAATGTTTATTCCCTATTGTAAGATAAAAGAAGCCATTTTAGTAGAGTGAGTTTTCTTTGAGCACCATATGCCGCCCCCACCTTGCAGCTGAACCCATGTTCTCTCACACGGAGCTACCTCCCCAGACCAGTAGGAGTTTTAATCAGACAATAGGTTTCATATTAGGACAAATTTATTTCAGTTTCCATCTCCTGAAAGTCTTTCTTAGTCTCCCAAAGAGAGTTGAAGAGGACAGGCTTCTGTTTTTCACATCACTAATAAGTATAATTTTATAGATGTTGCTTATTTTCGGCAAATTATTCAGCATAAAAATGAAATGTAGCTTTATTAATTAGGAAAATAATCCTTTTTCAGTTTTCAAAAAAAGAAATAACTATTTGTACTTTTATAGTCTGTAGATTATAGTCTAGTGTGACATTTACTGTTTTCTTTCTAAATAGGACAAGAGGAGCAGAGAATTGAGTTTGGTGTTAATGACGTGATTGAGCCCAGAGACCTTCTGCCGAGAACCCCCAGCTACAGTATTTCAAGCACATTGAACCCGCAGGCCCCTGAATTTATTCTTGGTTGTACAGCTTCCAAAAAGACCCCTGACGGACTAGAGCAGGAGGTGAACTCCAGCCCCCTTGAGCGCCCATTCCCAGGCCCAGACCTGGCCCTGGACTGCAGCTCACATACCGAGGCTGAGGCTCTGGAGAGCGCCAGCGGCCTGGGTGGCCTGGGACAGAGGGAGCGCAAAAGGAAGAAGAAGCGGCCACCGGGGTATTACAGTTACCTGAAGGATGGGGGTGATGAGAGTACTTCCTCAGAAGCACTGGTCAATGGCCATGCCAACTCAGCAGGCCCCGGCGGGGTGGGCGCCGAGGACGCAGAGTTTATGGGAGACATGCTCCCACCACTTTCACCCAGGACTTGTGACAGCCCTCAGAACCCCACGAACTTCATCAGTGACACTGTGCCTGACAGTCCTTTCCCTGGAGCACTGGATGGCACCGTGAGGACTGTGGGGCAGCCTCAGGACTGCCACGGGACTGATTTTGAGCAAGCCTGCCTCCCCGCAGAGCATCTTCTAAGGACAGCTGTGGCTCCGCCCTGCGCTGATACCGATACTACTGAGAACCTTGGCGTCGCCAATGGACAAGTACTTGAATCCTTGGGCACGGGCACAGCTGCCAATGGGGAGCTACACACTGTGGAGAGCACAGACTCGGACACGGCCAAGCTGGAACACGCGTCCCCTCCCGCGGACAATGCCGTCTCTGTGCCCGTTCCTGTTAGCCAGCCCACCAAGTCCTGGGCCAGCCTCTTTCATGATGCTAAGCCCTCTTCCTCCTCACCCGTGGCATATGTGGAAACTAAGTGTTCCCCTCCTGCCCCATCTCCCCTGGTCTCTGAAAAGCAGGTTGAAGTCAAAGAAGGGCTTGTTCCAGTATCAGAGGACCCCGTAGCCATACAGATTGCAGGTACAGTGAACCAAGTACAGGCTGAGCACAGAGCTCAGCAGCTGGCGAGTGGGCAATTCCTGAGGCAGGCGGGGCTCATGCGGTGGTGAGAGATGGTGCCCGTAGCAACAGATCACTGGGGTATGAATGGGAATGGCTAAAGAGCACATGTGTCTTAGATGTTGTCTAATGCCAGACATTGTAGAAACCAAATGGGAGGAGAGGGGAGTCATAACCTTCATGTTAAGAAAAGGAAAAGAAAAACCCATTTCTACTACAAGTCCTTTTCTACTTACAAATTCCGTTTCTCTTTCTTAACTCTTGTTCAAGTAATTCTGTGCCACTGTTTGACTGTACAATGAATCCGTCCTTTGTTATAGCTGTTGTATACTTTTGGTGTGGTGGTCCCTGTTTGTATTTACTTTGTACTGTTGCTTTTTTATTTCTTAAACTGTAAGAAAGCACTTGTGAATCATGTAGCATTTTTCCTTTTTAATGACTTTTGGGTTGAATAGATAGATTTTATTTACTTTTAGGACACCAAGGTCAACTCTTGATGGGAAAAGGAAAATTACAAATATTCAGCCTAAAGTTAACATCTTCATTAACAGTAAGAAGGCAGGACAGCATGAGTCATAGGCTGTTTAGGGTGAAGCAGAGAATTAGCTCTAGCAGGTGCCACGCTCATCCACACCTAAGCAGCAGCTGAGCCTGTGTGTCTAGGTCTGGTGAGAGCTCTGCCGTCCAGGCCTAGCACACTGCACTCTGACTCCCTCGCCCTCAGCACTGGCAGCAGCCTGGTACAGGTGCAGCAGCAAGCTGTGATCATGCACCTTTTGTGAGTGGGCAGTTTTACCAGCAGTTGGACACCTGGTGTTGGCAGGATTGTAGATACTTCTTTTTTGAGGCCTTATACAAACTATGTTATTTTGAGTCTTGATTTTTCTGGAGGTCTTTTAAAATGAGGAAATAACAGGGCAACCTTTTTTTTTTTTTTTTTTTTTTTTTGCGGTACTGGGGATCGAACTCAGGACCCTGCGCTTGCTAGGCAAGCGCTTATTCCACTGAGCTATATCCCCAGCCCCCAACCATTGTTATTTTGAGTTTTATACACACTTTTTGTTTTGAAGATAAGTGTCTCGCTGTATAGTTCAGGCAGGGCTTGAACTTTGCTTATGTAGCCCAAGCTGGTTAAGCTCAAGGCAATCCTCCTCCTTCTTCAGCCTCCTGAGTGTTGGGATTGTAGGCGGGTGCTGCCATGCCTAGTGTGTGTGCGTGTGTGCTTGTACACATGCACATGTGTTTGTGTGTGTGTATGCCAAATGGTTTCCTTAATATATGTAAAATATTTTAAAATGTATTCATTGTGAGGGCCCATTGTTATAGTTGACACAAAACAGTATAATACATCCAAAGATAGATTAAAATGTTAGAAGTTTATTTTTAATCTATAATGAGAAATTCATGGTGGAATTCTTTTACAACCATGCCCTGTAAATTCTGTCATTAGGATATTGTAAGCATACTTTTATTCCTAAAAGTTACTGTGCAAAGGAAAAGTTTACATCCCCGGCAGATACTCTGTTTAAAATAAGAAAGAAAAACTTCTCTTTTTTTTATTCTTATTTATGCTAACATTATTATTATTTTTTTAAACTTCTTAAATGACTCAAAATGTGGTTTAATGCATAGCTTGCCGTTTTCTATGTACGTTAAAATCCAGTGAGTTTGAAGCCCGGTGTGGTGGCACCCTCTTGTAGTCCCAGCACTTGTAGAGGCTAAGGCAGGAAGATCATGGGTTGGAGCCTAGTATGGGTGACTTAGCAACTTAGTGACACCATCACAGAATTCAGAAAAGGGCTAGAGATTCAGCTCAGTGCAGGGTAGCTGTGTTCAGTCTCCATAACACACTCACATGCACATGAAAGAAAAGGGTTTTGAGACGCTGGCCAGCTCTGTGGAGGGGCACCTGAGTACCCAGCCAGGTGGGCTTCTGGTGTCAGTGCCACTCCCGGAGACAGTATAATAACCCCTTTGTCATAGGTCATGTAGGCTTACGGAAAGCGGTCTGTTCCAATTTTTCCTTTTTCAAATTCTCTTCTAAGCCAGGCATGGTGGCACATGTTTCTAATCCCAGCATTTGGGAGGCTGAGGCAAGAGGATCGATTGCAAGTTCAAGACCAGCCTGGGCTACAAAGTGGGCTCAAGGCCGGCCTTAACTGCATAGCAAGACCCTGTCTCAAAAAGATTAAAAAAAAAACAAAATCTCTTATAGATTTACTTGATTAAAATGATAAAACATATCGTTTGTTTTAAGATGTACTACCGCAGAATCCCTTTGGGGCACATTTTAAGTGTAGACCTGCTTATTTTTAAGCAGGAGTTAGCTGAATAAAATTCTAGATCCATTAAAACATCTTTTGATGTTGGTTACAATAGAATTTGACATGCTTTGCAGTCTAACTGGTTCTACTGAAAGAGTAACTTTGTTGTGGTGGTGGTAGTGGTGCTAGGGATTGACGCCCCTAGCCCATTTTAATTTTTAGTTTTTGAAATTTTGAGACGTAGTCTCAAGTCACAGACCTGACAGACTGGGCTTGAACTTCTACTTACTTAGTTGGTCGGTTGGGTTTTTTGTTTTGTTTTAGCTTTTCGGGACAGGGTCTGGCTGTGTGGTTGGGTGGGCCTCCAAACCTACAGAGATTACAGCTGTGCACCACCACACCTGGTGCTTATACTTGTGATCCCCCCCACCTCAGTCTCCCAGAGTGCTGGGATTATAGGCCGTGCCCCTTTGCCCAGCTGAAGGTGACTTTTATGCTTGTCACTATGTTACCTTTGGGGAAAGAGGACGAAGGGAAGAATCAAACCTGTACTTTTCCTTCATTCTTCGAGTTCTAGCCACAGTTTTTGATTCCAAGTTAATATATTCCAAATGCCTTCATTAATAGACCATCTAGCCTGCTGTTAAGTCTGCTTAATAAATGCCACATTAGCTTCTTATGACCAGGAGTGTAATGTACATTAGTCAGGCAGACCATTGTAAAAGAATCAGAATCGCAGCTGAGGCACTGTGAGGTGAATACAGTGGGTTCTCGATTCCTCAGACATTTGTTTGCTCTGCTGCTGGGTTCCACGTGCCCTTTTCCCATCTCAGGGGGCCTTTCCCATGTGGGTGGTCAGTGTTTCGCCCCTGACCATTTGGCCTTAGGTGTAACTTATGTGTAGTGGGGAGAGAGCCCCTGCAGCCCTGGGCTTCCCTGACCCGGAGGAGGTGGGGGGGAGGAGGGGGTTTTAGCATGGCAGCTGCAGGACTTGGAGGAACTCTCAGCTGCTGTCTGACCTGAAGCATGTCATGCGTGGCCGCAGTGCTGTACCTCCCCGCTTTAGCACTTGATGCTGAGGGGACTCTGGCCCTGATGCTTCCTGTTCAGTATGAGGGTTTGATGGACACTGAGCGCTCTGTGAATCTTGACTAAGGAGCATATATTGTGTCACAGGCTAATGTGGATCAGATGCTTTCAGAGTGCAGACAGAGCCATTTTGTACTTGATGTTTTAAAGTCGCATGTCAGCGTGGCTTATTCTTAAAGGAGTATAAACGATTCTGGGCAAGGAGAGAGACTAGGCTCAGTTCCCAGGTACAGTAAACCACCATGAATGAGAACTGACAAACAAGCCTCAAAGGGTACTGCGGAGGGCTCTCTAGCAGTGTCCTGTCCTCTGCTGGTATGTTTGGTGTCACCAGTTATCCTGTGCCTGGAAGTGGCTATTGGTGAAGAGTGCTACAAGTGGGCTCTGTGCAGAAGAGCAAGTGTGCACACCCACATCTGCGCAGAAAGGGAAGCATGTCCTTTGCTTTTTTTTTTTTTTTTTTCAGACCAGGTCTCACTGTGTAGTGTAGGCTGGCCTTGAACTCACTATATAGCCCAGGCTGGCCTTGAACTCACGGTGCTCCTCCTGCCTCAGCCTCCCCTCCTGCTTCAGCCTCCCAAGTGTTGGAATTACAGGGGTGTGCCCCCACACCTAGCCCTAAGACTGTTCTTTGGTCTGGTGGTTTATACCTCATACAGGTACTTTCCCTCCTCCGTGGGAAAGGATTCTTGGGTGTTTTGCCCTTCCTCTTAAAACCCCGAAGTAGTATAGCATCAATCGTGTGGTATGCCTAAGCTGAAGAGGGACAGCTCTGTCTGACGGTGCTGTCTGGCTGCCTCACTTTCTGTGTGAGTGTCCTTGCTTGTGTCTTGGGGGCCCTATTGTGTAGTGCTGGCCTCTGAGAACCTAAAGACAGTTTGTCGCCTGTGGTGGCACTGTGTCCAGGCCACTTTGCTGTTCCCTCATCCAGTTAGGCAGCCAAGAGAGCAGCTGTGTCCTTGCCCAGTGAGGATGACAAGGGAAAGAAGGCTGTGGGAGAGCGTTCGGTGCAGGAAGCAGAACAGCACAGACTGCTCCAAGTGTGACTGAGCCCCAGAACCAGCTAGCTCTGCGCACCTTGCGTTGGTGTGGATTTTAAATGGTAAATGACCTCTAAACCCTCATTTTAGGAAAAGAAACTTTGTCCTGAGGATCTGCACCCCCTAGCTCTGAGTTACTTGTTCTATTTTGCAACACTAAATTGCTAAGTTGCCGCTGTGAGACTGGATCCTGAAATCCTCCTGCCTCAGCCTCCTGCAGGCATGCAGCACCATTCTGGCTAGGAAGACAAACTTGGATGCCTAAAAATATGTGCAAGCACAATCTTAGCTTATACAGATGTCTAAGTTCATAGCCCTAGTGCTCCTGGTAAGTTTAGAAATCATTTGTGTTGAATCATTGGGCAACATTTTGAGCTTTGTATAAAGTCTTGAGATGAAAGGGTACTACGCAGCTCAGTTTTTCTGCATATCCAGATTCCATAAGGAAATTAAACTTGAATTCAGCCACCAGAGTCACTTAGGCGGTTCTCACCGGTGTGTCTTGTTTTGTGTTGCTGCACCAGCTCTTGCTAGAGATGGACAAGGCTGGGAGGGCACGGCCCTGTGTCCCTGTGTCCCTGTCCCCACTGCTGTTCCCAGGGGCTCTGTAGTACGTGCCTGGCGGTCAGGAGGAGGCAGTGTCTGGAGAAAGGTTGTTACTGAGTCAGCTCCGAGTGTTTGCCCTTAGAGAAGAGGCAGTAGACAGATCCACAGCAGGGTTCTGGGACACTGTGTAGGCCCCAGGGAAGCCGGCCCTTCCCTCCTTCAGGGGCCTCTCTCCTCATTTTGATATCCTGGCTCCATAGTTACTGTGCATAATGGATTTAGGCTAGGGATAAAATAGTCCATTGGAATGGTGATCCGTGCTGCGAGTGTGGTCCTGGACACCTGAGTGCACACCAGCTCATCTGCAAGCCCTGACTTATGAATGCAACTGCAGAGCTCACAATTGTGCCAGCTCACGTTGGTAACTGGGTGCTGACTCTTGACAGGAGTTAATGTTTTGGCTTCTTAAATTTTTTTTTCTTTAAATTCATTTATCGTAGCACTAGGGATTGACCCTGGGCCTTGCTTGTATTAGTCACACGTTATCCCACCAAGGTACCTTTTAGAATTGTATTTAAGACAGGGTTTCATTAGGGTGCCCAGAACTCACTGTCCTGGGTCAGCCTCTATGGGAGTCAGGGTTGTCTCTGTCCTTTCTGTAATAGGAGGAGTGTGCTGACTGGCTCTGTGACATGCTGGCCACGCCAGGAAGAGCCTCTGTGGACACTAGAGGGTGCTATGTTACAGAACTGGGACTTCAGACTTTTGGGGTATCTGGATTGTAAAAGAATATCTTAGACAATAGAATACTTAATCTGAATTCTTTTTATAGTTACTCGATTTGAAATGGAACTTCATATTCACAAAATATTCAGATCTTTAAGTTTTAGGGAATTTAGGTTGATATTTAAAGTGCTTAAAATTGTTTTTCCAGTTGCCTACGTGAACGAACTTCCTTTTTCCTTCTCTTCGTGCCCGTTGTTATGCAGTGGCTGCACCTTTTCTGTGCTCGTGGAGAGCCTGGGCTCTGCAGGGCCACCGTGGGGTCCTAGCTGGGGTAGAGACACCTACAGGATGTGGCCCATGTCTAGCAGACTGCAGGGTCATGTGCCCAAACCAGCAGCAGGCTCATCCAGTATCACATCCCGAGGACTCTAGGCTTACACCATACGCTCCTAGCTGTGAGCAGTGAGTCGCCTCACCTCGAGTGTGGTCCAAGGCACAGACGTGCAGGGGACAGACAGCCTGGTACCGGCTGGAGAGAAGCAGTCATCTGCAGCGTTGTGTGGGATATAAGGCCAGTGGGGCGGGCCTGCTCCCCTGGACAGGGAGGACCTGTTGTGTGCTTCACAGAGTGATGGTCTTGTTTTTCCAGTACTGGGGGTTGAACCCAGGGCTTTGGGACTGAGCCAGCTCTTTCTTATTTTTTATTTTGAGACAAGGTCTAAGTTGCCCGGCCTGGGCTCAAACTTGTAATATTCCTGCCTCAGCAGCACTACATCCAGCCATGAGGATCTTATTTGTAAGCAACTTCCTACCCAAGGAAATAGAGTTGCTGCTAATTTTAGGCCAACAGAGGCAGGGTCTGCCAGTGTGGAGACTGGGCTAGAGATCTTAAGCGCCGTTAGGGTGGAGATTGTTTTTACTCAGCCTGGAGTAGAGAATCAGACTTGGGAGCGATAGAAAATACCAACAGTGGAATGAATCTTGATCTCAGTTACTGAAGACCACTAGAAAGATAATAATCAAGGAATGTCCAGATCGTATCTCTCCTGTGTTCTGTGTGTGAAGTTTCTTCTGCACATAGGAATGTGTGCCAGAGCACTCTCTGAGAGGGTGCAAGGCTTGAGAGAAGCGGGTGGGCACCTTTGCTAGCTAGCACGTGGGTGGCGTTTTCACTCCTGTCTCCTTTTGCTCTGGAAGTGTCTTATGTGGAGGTCCTACTGTTTGCAGTTAGTAAATAGAACACTAGAGGGTGCTACAAGATTTGTATTTAGACTGAAGCAAAGAGAAGCCAGCCTGGGACCCAGGGAAGGGGTTGTGTAGAAACAGTTGCTGTCTGACCTGTGTACACTTTCTCCGAGTAAATGCCTGGAAAGAAAGCTTTTTATAGCTGCCTTTAGGTTGGATTGTTCTTCGGCCCCTCAGGGTTGGAATACCGCAACTGCTGTTATTCAGGCTGTTGCAGGCTGTAGCTGCTTAAGAGCACAAGGAGGCTCATTCCCAGGCGGCCTCAGTCTGGCCAGGCCTCGATGGCTTGTGCCAGCGTCCCCTCTGGGTGGTGTTAGTTTTGTCAAAAGTGGTTTATCCTGTAAGTGAAACTGAGTCCAAAGTACTCTGAACTATTTACACTCAGGCTTTTGAGTTTGTTAGAACAATTGAGCCAAACGTCGTGATGCACACCTGTAATCCTAGCACCCTGGGAGGCTGAGGCAGGAGGACCACAAGTTTGAGCCCAGCCTTGGGAACTTACTGACTTAGCAAGACCCTGTCTAAAAATAAAAAAGACTGGGAACCTATTTTAGGATTGAGACCCTGGGTTCAATCCTAGTACTGCAATAACAAAAACAAAACCAACTTGACCTAGAAGGGAGGTTTCAGACAGCTGTGCCTGGCCCTGGTGGGCTCCTTCTCATTTCCCACCAGCGTGTGTGCCACACAGGAGCGCATGCCCACCAGCGTGCTCCTGCCCTCTCCCCCAACTTTGCCTTTCTTACTGGCCAGAGACCTGAGGGTCCTCCTCTCACCTGGGTGGGCCCGCCCCTCCCAGACCACGGCTCGCTCTGTGCCACCTGCAGCTGAGCTGAGCACACTGGCTCTCTCAGCGTTGGACACGTTGCTCCTCTTGCTGCCTTGTCACTGGGACACACACTTCCTGCCCTGCAGGGCCTGGTGTGCCTGTGGAAGAAGAAAACAACTTGCGGGCTGAGAGGACCACACGTTTGAGCACATAATGTGCTGGTGTCATCTCGGTACCCCACTGGCATCTAGGATGAATGAACCTGCTGTCACCTCGCAGATCAAACAGCACGAGCCCACCCGCCAGGCCTGTTCTCTGTGAGTGTCCCTGTTCTCAGCTTCCATCAGCCCTGGCCAGGCCGTGCAGTGTTTCTGCAGTGCCTTTCAGCCTGGACGCCAGGTCCCTCTCGGCACTGGTTTGTGAGCTACACTAGGGCAGGGCTGCCCACTGCTCAGTTCTCTGTGCCAGTGGCTCAGCAAGTGTCCTTCAGCCGTCAACAGAAAGCAGTGCATCACCTAACAAAGCCCCTCTGACAGGAAGGCAGCTCGTTTTAAGTCTTGATGATTGCACGGAAACTTAATTATTAGACATACAAACACTGGCAGATCGGTGGCTGTGATGCTGCTGTGGGATGTGTGCCAGTGCACTAGAGAATTGGTGTGTGTCGGGAGAACACACAGGTTTATGGTAACTGTGAGATACTATTCTATAGCATGTGCCAGAAATGACAGACTGTTGTTCTGTGGCTCAAAGACCTCTATGAGTAGAAGACCTTAAGCCTATGGCAAAAAGCAGGTGACTAAAACCTTAGCGTAAAGGGATTTTTAAGTGGAACCTGCTCAGTATTGGAGAAGAAGGTGTGACCTCTGGATTTAGTTGGCTCCGGGTTCACATGTTGGTTCAACTATTTGGCTTCAGTTTTCTAATCTGTGAAGCGAGGGTGATCATGGTGCCTTTTGGGAGGGCTGCAACTGATAATTATGAAGAGAGTAGATAAAGTTCCTAGTGCACACCCCCACAGGTCCCATCCTTGCTGTCTGTCAACATGTGTGGCTTGGGAGTTCAGTTCTGTTTGTTAATTCACCCAGGTCTGTACTCTTACACGAGCTTAGTCTAACTGAACACATTCCACTGGGTTCTGTCAAGCCCATAGGGTTTTACTTTCTGTTTCAGGAGAGCTCTGTGAGAAGTATTCCGTGTTCCTCCTCAGAAGAGGGAAGGAGGAAGTGGGGCATGGTGGTACATGCCTGTCTATAATCCCAGCGCTTGGGAAGTAGAGGCAGGAGGAATGCTGTGAGTTTGAGGCTGGTCAGCCTGGGCTATATAGTGAGTTCAAGGCCAGCTGGACTACATAGTGAGACCCTGTCTCAAAAAAACAAAAAGTATGTTGATATTTGAGCTGTACAGGTTAATTTCTACATTTGACTTGTATGTAAGCCTGAGACCTGTAACAACTGCATTAGGAAAGAAAGGCTTTGATGGATGCTGATGTCAGATATGTGCCCAGTTAGGGTTTCTCTCCCACTGTGCAGCTTAACTGACAAGGAGCAGGTAGTGTGGCCATGGACCAGGCCCTGGCCATGCCACTGCCACCCTGCAGGTCACAAGCATGGAGCATTTCTGATGGTTATTTGTATGTATAAAGATGGCGTTTAGAGCTGCCTTCTTTTATTTATTTTTTTAATTTTAAAGAAAAAGATAAACAATGAAACCAAGTTTGGAAACAGGTTAGTAGGACAGTTACAATAGCTGATACATTATGTATTGTTGCCTTCCTGATAGTTAATCAGAGTACAAGATATAGGGGTGATATCTTGTCTTAAACAATATTAGAACAAACATTCTTTTCAAGGTCAGAGCCCTTTTAAGACTGAAAAAGGCCCATGTCCGAGGGGGAATTTAAGGATGAAAAGCTTGCTTTCCATGAAGAAATTATAGTGTGTGGAGCAGTTACCATGTTGGATTTATCATGGAAAAAGACAGTAATTAGTAGGACACAGTCATCTCCGAAGGACTGTCTTACTGAGCAACCGTCAAGCACCCCTTGATGTGAGGTGGGCGTCAGTTGCTAGGGATTCAGAGATGGAGGTGCAGAGTCTACACAGAAATCCTTTCGTGCACAGTGTTAGTGTCCGAGGGAGCTGTTTGTCACCAGGGCAGGCCCAGCCACCAAGTGCTACAGGGGAGAAGCCTGCCGCGTCCAGCCTGTTATTTAATACTGGTACACTGGAGTTTGTTTCTCATTAAAATCAGCATTTGTTATGTTTCCTACTTACATAAATAAATGTTAGTGTTTTTGGGAAAATATTAATTGAAAACCTTTTTATCATGGATGTATTGGACATAGAATTGAATGAAGCTTTACCAACATGGAGTTTTGAATGTGTGCCATTTTTGAAGGGAGTTCTAATAGTCTCCCAACTAGAGCATTTTGATGGATTTACATGTTATTCACTGGATGTCATTAACTTCTTAAATATGTCTCTTCACTCTTTCAGAGTTACTGGAGAATGTAACGCTAATACATAAGCCAGTGTCATTGCAACCCCGGGGGCTGATCAATAAAGGAAACTGGTGCTACATTAATGCTGTATCCTTCTTACACGGTCCTCAGGGCCACTCGCCGTAGCAGTCACCTGTTTGGGTACACTTGACTTGGTGCAGCTTCCATGAGGCCACTAGCCTGAATGCTGAATCCAAAAGGCTTGGTTCATTACTCATTCTGCCTAGTTCGCTTATAGACAGGATTATTCCTGACTGCAGTATCTCCAAACCTGTGCAAAAAGAGGATTTTTTAATCGGAATGACAGAATTGGGCAAGTTTTATTCTCATGAGCGTGGTCTCATGTAATAGGGTGGAGTAGCCAAATGGGACTGGAACTTCTGTTCTAACCGGTTTAGTGATTCTGGTTGCATCAAGTTCTTGAATGTAATCCTGACTGCACAGCAGATCCTCATGCAGATGTTGTCAGGCAGTGGTCCCACTGATTAATGGTTTGCTCCCTTTTGTGTTAGTTACCTAAGTAGTTCAGTACCCTTGACCTATGTAGGTTTTGTCTTTTTATTTTTTGAGCTGGCTATGTGCTTGTTACATAGTGCAGGTGATTCTCTTGCCTCAGCCTGTTAAGTGCTGGGATCATAGACCTGACTGCTACGTCTAGCTGGGTTTATCCACTGAGTTAGATGTGCCTTAGGAGCTTGGCATGCTCGTTGTGTTCCTTCACATTCCTTACTGCCAATGTTTAGACGCTGCAGGCTTTGGTTGCTTGCCCTCCGATGTACCACCTCATGAAGTTCATTCCTCTGTACTCCAAGGTGCAGAGGCCTTGCACATCGACACCTATGATAGATAGCTTGTAAGTAAGACGCGAAGTGCATGCATGTGGAGGGTGGGCCTTCCCCTCTGAGAATTAGAATTGGAATGGTTGGAAGTTCTTAACTTCCTACAAATGAATTCTATGGTTCTTTTAAAGAAATGTGTTGTTCATGGTTTTATATGGAAGTTAACAGAAATGAAATTGAAACAGTTTGTGTTCTCTAGACATAGTAGAAAATGTAGTGTTTATTGGCTGAAAATATACCCAAAGTATACATAGACAGGCATAGTAATTCGCAAGTCATGACTGTTGGTTACCTACCATTTGCTGAGTTCATTGTAATTAATATTCTGCTCAGCCAGCAGGGCTCATCAGGGAAAGTATGTCTTTTCTAAAATGTCCTGTTTCTCATTGCCCACACATTTAGTGTTCGGCTAATGAATGAGTTTACCAACATGCCTGTGCCGCCGAAGCCCCGCCAAGGTGAGTGGAAATGGGGACTTCTGCTGCCCTGTGTGGTGGGAGTTAGAGTCGCTAGCTCTCAACGGAGTTTGGTGAATTCAGTCTCGTTAGGGACCACACTTGTGCAGTGGGCTTCCGGGGGTCCGGGGATGGAGGTGTGGGTGATTCTGCTATCCCTTATGATGTCCTTTTAGTTAAGAAACTCTGTGTCCTGTTTCTGCTGCAGCTCTTGGAGATAAAATCGTGAGAGACATCCGGCCTGGAGCTGCCTTTGAGCCCACGTACATTTATAGACTCCTGACCGTCATCAAGTCGAGCCTGTCTGAAAAGGTGTGTCCTGCTCTAGGTGTGGAGCTAACCAAAAGCACTATCTTTGCTTGCCTTTGTCTGGTACCTACTGCTGGCATAGTGTTCGAGCCTTGTCTCCGGTGCTGTCATTTGGTGGGTGTTTGGGAATAAGTCTAGATTGATGGTGCAGTCCCTCGTTTGGATGAACTGAGTATGACAGTCTTCATGACTGGGCCTCGATCGTGCGACTTTCACTGTGTACTGCGTCCTGCTCTAAGCACTGACCCTGTGAGCAAAGTGTAGTTATGGGTCTTGTTAGCATCCCTGGAGATGAGGTCATTGTCCAGGTCACGCAGCTCATCAGGGGCCAAGCCCCGTCCTGTGCTGTGGAGCAAGTGTCCTGGGTTCGTGTCTGGAGAGCTGCTGTGCTCAGCATGCTGCCCGCAGCAGCTATTGGGTGTCCTCAGCTTTTTCCTTAGGTTTTCCCCATACACCCTGCTGCCAGAGGCATGGCACCAGCAAGTAGGGCCCTTTGAGGCGGGGCACATCATCCTGTGCACAGTTGCCGGGGTGCTACTTGCTCTCTTCTCTGGGGTGGTCCTTGAGTAGGTGCAGGTGGTTGAAGTGCTGCCTGGGATCCAGTCAGAGAGGCAGAACGTGGAGGAAGTGCCATTTACCTAAGTGAAATCTATTGAAACTGCATGCTTCAGAGAAGGACAGGTGTCCAGGGCAGCATCACGGGACACTGCCAGGCACAGCCTAGAGTTTAAACTTTTTAAAGGCTCCTGACACAGCTTTTGTTGTTGACTTGGATTTGTTGCCCAGGTAACAGGAGATGTGCAGTGTTCGTTAGGGATGCAGCAATGCAGTAAAGCTGTCCTCCACCCTCTAGGTGCTTACCTCACAGGGCTGGCCACAAGCACAGAGGACAGATGTGCACGCACGAGCAGGACAAAGGCTGCCACTTCAGCGGTGCTCAGGGAAGGCTTCCTGAGGCTGAGCCCTCTAGGGGTGTGCTCCAAAGCCATGCTGAGAAGCATCTGTTTGAAGTGACTTTAATGTGTTGAGGTCCCCAAGACTACCCTCAGGCTTGTGATTCACTGGCAGGACTCAGGCCTCAAGCTGGCACACCTGTGGTTATGGGTTTTTACAACGGATCCAGAGCAAATCAGGACAGGGAAACCCATGTGACAAAGTCCAGAGGGCCACCTGGGCTCTTCTCCTAGAGCCCTCCTGCAGCACACATCTCCCCTATCGTGTGTGACAGCAGGCGCACGGTGTGGCCTCTCAGGGACATGCTGGGTTAAGAGTCCTGGGAGCAGATCCACCCCTGCCTGGCTGGAGCCTAACTTCCAAATGTGCAGAAGGAAGACAAGTCTTCAGCCAAAACCACATTGCTTGTGCAGAGTTTAGGCTCAATTCCTTATCAGTGCATGGAATGATGGGAATCTTTTAAAATCCACATTCCCAGACATGAGCCAAGGCCAACTTGGTAAGCGGGCCATTGCTGGGAGGGCAGCCCCAGCTCACCCTGTGCCCACTTTACCCTGTTTACTCCAGCCACTGTCCACGGCTGGTCCATTTGGAGAGAGCAGATGGCCAGCTCCAGTCTGCCCAGAGACCTGGGGAGGAGAGCATGCGGACCCTTGGGACAGGCAGGTGCACTCCAGGAACTCGATGTGAACCAATCCCGATGAGTCAGAGTCATGCAGGCCATTGAGGGAGCGGTTAGAGAGCTGATGTGTGACTCCATTTGTAGCTGTGTGTAGGGTGTGTGTGTAACACAGCTGCCTGCATCCATCCAGCTTCTCCACACACCCCAGACCTCTCCCAGGAGCCATGCGGGATTGCTGGTTCACGGCTGCTATGGGTGTGTGCAGCAAAGGCTCTGGTCTTCTGTGTCAGTGAAACAGAAAAGCAATTGTTAAATAACCTTACTAGTATCAGAAAGTCATTTATATGTATACCTGTATATATATCAGGAAAAATGCAAAACACAGAAAAATATAAAAAAGAAAATGTAAGTTCCCAGAAGTGTTAGAACTAAGTCTTAACCCACCGCTCTGCCCCCCAACTTAGCAGTCTGAAGAACCCTCCTGTCTGTTTTAAAACTGTTTTACTTGTAGCCCTGAGAGTTTCAGCGGAGGCACAAGTGCTGTGGGTCCCGCAGGCTTGGGCCAGTAGTCTGTTCAGTCAGTGCCATTGCTTTTCCCCTTGCCAGGGTCGACAGGAAGACGCTGAGGAGTACCTGGGCTTCATCCTGAATGGACTGCATGAAGAGATGCTGAGCCTGAAGAAGCTCCTCTCGCCAGACAGTGAAAGTAGGTTGGCTTCCTGTGCGCTGCGCCCAGCCAGCTTCCTAAGTCTTGTTTTAAACAAAGGTTGCAGTTCATTCTTGTGTGAAGTTGCTTCTCCCCTTCCCCCTCTAGCCCTCACCTCCTCCCATTGGAAGTCCTCTTTACTTCCTTTTTTTTTTTTTTTTTTTTGGCCGTACTGGGGATCGAACTCAGGACCCTGCGCTTGCTAGGCAAGTGCTTATTCCACTGAGCTATATCCCCAGCCCCCTCTTTACTTCCTGACATCAGTTGTTTTGACATTGCCCTTGCTATACCCTTAGTACTATTCTATTTAGATAAACTGAAATTTATGCAGGACCTCTGCTGTTGAGTCCTTTAACATTAATTCAGAAATGATCATGCATCCAGAAAAGCAGAAAGCCTAGTTTGTGGAATCTCCACAAGACTGCGGGAGTCTGCATTATTTACATACCTTTATTGTTTCTTTTTGCACATGTGCACACATGTGTACACTTGCATTCACACAGAGCATGTTTACATTTTCCCTGGGTGATTCAAAGTTAAAGTTAAGTTGCAGTTGAGTTTAGCCCAACCTTCAGTGCTAAAATGTGCCCGCCCCCAGGATAAAGGTCTCATCCACAGGACCACAGCCCCCAATCTAACAAAGGGAGCGACGTGCTTTTTCCCTGCTTCCCAGGGCATCTTCGCAGTCCCCACCAGTCCCAAGAAGGTCTTTCCCAGTAGTTGAAACAGCCAGAGCCCAGCGTGTCCTCAGACTCTGTCCTTGCTGCATGGCTACTGTGACTCAGTGTAAACATACCCCGAGTCCGGCTGGTGCCCATGAGAGCCTAGGTGGTTTGTGCATCGATGTTCTCGTCAGTGGGCACCTGAGTAGGTCCTTTCGTTGCAGAACTCATGGTTTCCAATGGGCCCAGAAGCCCCTTGGCCAATGACGATGAGCAGGAAGAGCAAGGTGAAGGCAGCGAGGAAGAGTGGGAACAAGTGGGGCCTAGGAACAAGACATCGGTCACCCGCCAGGCGGATTTCGTCCAGACTCCAATCACTGGCATTTTTGGCGGGCACATCAGGTGTGTGATTTTCTGGAATAATGTAGTATTTGCCTGTGCTGGGTTTCGCCATTTTGCCTGCACGGGAGGTGTGAGCACTGTCCTGCTACCTTATGCCTGGGCACCATTGCCTGCTGTCTGCTGGTTCTCCCTGCTGCCCACTGGGTACTGCCTCCGGGTGCCATCCCCAGGGCTCCGTGGGCCACAATGTCGCTCCAGTGTGAGCTGCTCGCTGCTGCATGGTAAGAGAAGAGCAGGCTAACTGAACTGTTACGGGAAATGCATAGACCCATTGGGGACATTTCCCGTGTTTTCGTAACTTTAAAGTTCGCAAGACACAGCTGTGACACAGACGCTCACATGGTTTCCACAGAGCAGCAGAAAGCACAGCCATTATCTCGCATAATTACCCTCTGTGGTTGCTGCAAGAATAACCATAGTCTGCTCACTTAGCAGAACTCCGGGACTCGCACGCTGTCCATGACTGCAGCCCACACATGGTGGTCCTTTCTCCAGATAACTCACCTGATATGTGAGCTGCTCCTTCCCCTGACCAGCACCTAGAATTTCCTTGCCTGCCCTTGCCCCAGGGGGTCAGTTCTATTTTCTGTGTACACTTGGCTTTTTTAAAAGATTGGGTATGTGGTATGCCCATATTGTTTTTCTGTGTTTAGATTATTTTACTTGGCTTAATGTCCGCTAGCTCTACCCACCTTATGACAGTGGCAGGATCTCCTTTTGTAAAGCTGCCTGCTACTCCGTGGTACCTAGGTACAGACCCTTGGCCCTGTCTCACTGGTGCCCTGGTGCCACTGGGGAGCTGTGCAGTTAGGAGGGTTCAGCAGACGTGGCCCTGGGATGTGTGGTGTAGGCAGGGAGAGCAGCAGGCAGGTGGGCGAGCAGCTATGAGAGGTGACTGCCCTTGGCTCCACAGGCTGGCAGCCGGGCGTGTGGATTACTAGCACACCCCCTTGGGAGGTAAAGATGAGGGGACAATGTGAAGAAGCAAACAGGGCCACTGTTTATTTCCATGGGGGGAGTGTCCACAGATGGCCACCATACTGAGAGCTCCAAATTGCCTAGCTAGTAGAAGTACCAGGGTCCACGCTGGACTAATAGGTAGCCTTGAATGGCCTGCATGGCTGCTGGCCCCAGTGGCCTCTGTGCCAAAGTTGATTGTTTCTTTATGAAAAAATGGTGAAGCAGCCAGATATGGTAATGTAGTAGTCCCAGCACTCTGGGAGACCGAGACAGGAGAACTGTAAGCTCAAGCCCAGCGCAGGCAACTTAGTGACTTAGTGAGAGCCGGTCTCAAATTTAAAAAGGCTGGAGATATTCCCTCACCCCAAGTAAAGCAGAGGTAAGGAATTCTTACAATTGGGCTTTTCTTTTTAAGCTGTCACTAAGCATGAATTATGCAGCCCAGTTGAGAGGTTTTCCTGTAAAATTCAGGGTTCCCAAGAAGGCCAGCACTCTCTACAGAGATAAAAATCCCTGACCTCTGAGGCAGAGGGCTGCTTCTTATTTCTTCCACAGCCCCTTACTGGTGTCCCCACTGCTCTGTGTGGCCCCAGAGAGCTGCTGCCCAAAAGTCCGTGTGCTCAGGAGCTTGGCCGTGCTGAGCTCCCAGGTGGGGACACCTGTCGGGAGGCTCGACACCCACATCGTACCCCCACCTGCACCTGCAAAGCTGTCCACAGCACTGCATGCTGCTCATGAATCAGGCCACTCAGATCCGAAATAGAACCCTTCTGAGTTCCTGCAGTGTTTCTGTTTGAGGCTAAAGGAGATGTGTCACACACACGTTTTTACTCAGAATACTCAGAAAAAGAAAAATGAAAAGCCAGCTAAGAAAACAAGGTTGAGCTGGCAGCCTCCTTGGAAGTGGCAGTCTTTCTTCCTGGAAGGCTGGCTTGTTTTCATTATCCACACCCTGCGGCCCCCTCCATGTGTCATTTTCATGGGGGAAATGCCACGCAGAATGCCCTGTGTACTATGCAGTTTCCTCTGTTCTTTAGAACAGGCCATGCTCCTTTGAAACGAAAAGCATCAGCAGTTTGAGGCCCTGGCAAGATGGTCACAGTTATTAACTGGTGCATTAAATCATAGTGAGGCATGGCAGTGCCAGAATTTGGAGGGTGAAATGTTTTCTTCCAGAGTGCCCAAGTGAGGAGAATATGTCAATGGCAACTGTAGTTGATAGTACTGAGAGGTCACGTTCAGCAGGTATTTTCCAATTCAGTGTATATTTGGCTTTTCCATTGTCTCCAGTCTTCTGAAAGTGATGCTCAACGATCTGATTTTCAGTATATATTCCGCTTCTGTTAATCCGCTTCAGGTTAATCTTAAGTAAAAGTAGCAAAGAGTGGGCTCTTACATTGTTTTTGCTCTCAATTCCTAGGTCGGTGGTTTACCAGCAGAGTTCAAAAGAATCTGCCACTCTGCAGCCCTTTTTCACGCTCCAGCTAGATATCCAGTCTGACAAGATACGCACTGTCCAGGATGCGCTCGAGAGCTTGGTGGCCAGAGAATCTGTCCAGGGTTACACCACAAAAACCAAACAAGAGGTACGGCCTCAGCTGAACAAGAGCTTTGGTCCTGAGCCATTCTAGGTAAATAGGAAGAACACAGAATTAGGGCCGAGGGGAAAGAGTTTCAGTTGCTAATTTGTTTGAACCAAGCATTTGTACATTAGCATTGCATGGCTGCAGCAGATGACCCAGGTGACACTCAATGTCAGTCATGAGCTTGGCCCCTGGGTTCCTGGGGCGGTGACTGAGCAGCGTTTCAGGTTCTGGCATCTAATCATGGTTTCACGAAGTCCACATCGCTGTGGAGCAGGGTTGAGTGGCTTGTTTGTATTCACGGTATGTGGCAGTTTATTAGATTAGTTAGGGCCTCTCAGCACATCTCTTTGCATTAGAGATCTTCAAGGGCATGGAGGATAGAAAGTCATTGTTCAGATGCTAATCGCTCTTTGATCTGAAAAGGAAAATGTCTGCATTCTTCTTGTTCCTGAGTTGAGTAGAACTCAGGTTGCATGCAGCACCCAGGAGGGCATGGGGTGTTCTGCCCTGTGAGCCCCTGCTGCAGAGGTTGTCATGCCTGTCCTGGGCCGAGGCAGGGGGTTCAGTGTGCTAGGAGACAGGTGCTTTGCTGTGGAACTGTGTGTGAACAGTACGGTGGCCTGGGCATGGCTGGGCCGCGTGTCTTGTCCTATGGCTCGTACCAAATGCAGGAGAGCAGTGGGGCCCCGGGGCCTGCTCATGACTGGCTCCCTCGCTCTGGACTGGTCAAGCTGCTCTCTGCAGGTCAGGCCTAGCTCTGTAGCTTGTGTTGATGCCCTTCTGGTGGCACTGGCGCCAGGAATTTGGCAGCATGGCAGTGAGCAGGCCGAGAAGGGTCTGGCAGGAGGTCAGGCAGCAGTTAGCTTTGTGTCTGGCTCTGGGTGACAGCTTGGCTTGCCTCTCCCAAGACAGATCACTGTCCCTGGCGCTGCTGTGCCCTCCTTACGCTCTGTGAGCCAGCTGCAGCTGTCTTGGGTCACTTATCCTGCTGGCATGTCCCCAGCCTTGCCCTGGGCGGCGGGGAGGACCCTTTTGGGCTGTGTTTGTTCTGCTGCCATTCAGCACTGAGCTGGTGGGGCTGCCTTGGGCTAGGGCAGAGGTGGCTGTAGATCTATGTGATTGTTCCACCTGCAGGCCTGGGGGCAGCTTCCCCAGGAGCGGGGAGGAGGCACTCACTGTTCCAGCTCTGTGTGCCTGTGGTGTCAGACCAGGTGGGGAGCACCAGAGAGCAGAGGTTCTAGAAAGGAGGCGAGGACAGCCTCTGGAAGAGGCAATAGCATATTTTCTTGGATATCACTTTAAAAATTCCTTTTAAAAATTCCAACTAAGTGTTACTGTATTTGGCGGGAAAGTTCTTTCCTGTGAGAGCATGCACAGGAAAGCCTGCAGATGTGTCTGAGTGTGGAAACTGTTGGAGTCTGCTGGGAGTAGACAGCCTCACTGGGTTGGCCTGGAAGCCACCTGCATGCACATTTCCCCTGAGCCACTGTGAGCAGCTGGACTTTCAGGCCCAGGTCTGCCTTGGCCCTTGAGATAACTTGGTCCCGCCCTCAGGGGACCAGCAAGGGGACCAGGGCCTCATAGTCCTGGTCTCTGATCCCACCTTCATCAGCCCATAGGTTCTTGGTGGGTGTGGAGTACTTGATGGGCATGAGGAGCTATGAGGCAGTTCCCACCCCTGGGGTTGGACCTACAGCCAGGCAGGCCTGGGAACGCGTGGAGCTCAGGAAACCCCCAGTGCCAACTGAACAGCGAGTGCCTGGTCCCCAAAGGGTTTGCTCTCCTCAGTGTCTTGCTGTCTTTTGGATTGTTAATTTAAAAACTATTTCTATCAAATGAATTCTCTTACGTCAAGAACAGATTGTTTGGTTTTGAGATGGGGTCTTGCTAGGTAGTCCAGGCTGGCCTTGAATTCATGGTGATCCTCCTGCCTCAGCTTCCTAAGTGCTGGGATTACAGGTGTGCACCACCATGGGTGGCTTGACATTACTGTATTAAGCAGAGAATAACACAGACACGTTTTACTTCAATAGACCTGGCTTTATTTAGAATCAGTGTTCATTAGACCTACAAGAGCACCTTACATTAAATTGATAACACAGATTGATGTAAAACTGGCAGGAGCACTCAGTAGCTTCGGGTTATTTAAAATGTCTGATTGGAAATGCACACTGATCTCAGTTCATCAAGCCCATGGACATGTAGAAACACAGGTTGACACACACCTAACTCAAGCTCCTGCGGAGTTAGCTTTTGCTTCTTATGCTGGCTTGTCACTGAGAAAACGAGGCACAGCTCTCCACTCAGAGCACAGTGACCCTCAGGCTCGGGGCTGCCTGGGCTGTGTGGGGGTCCTGAGTCCCTGCACCAGGATGAGAGGACGGGCCCTGTTGCAGTCAGACAGGAAGATGTATCCCCGCGTGCTGTGTGCCCCAGGTCGAGATAAGCCGGCGGGTAACTCTGGAGAAGCTGCCTCCTGTGCTCGTGCTACACCTGAAGCGCTTCGTGTATGAGAAGACCGGTGGCTGCCAGAAGCTGGTGAAGAACATTGACTACCCCGTGGACCTAGAGATCAGCAAGGGTGAGGCGCCATAGCAGGGCCAGGACCTGGGACTCACTCTCTGCTTGGCTTTTTTTTCAGTTTCTTGTCTGTGAGACTTTTATAGTAACGTTAACATGAGAATGGCTTTTTAAAAATAGGAAGTGAAAGTGAACAAACCCTATAATTTTGCTAGAATAGAAAGATAGAAGCTTTTGTCCATGATAAAAAGCATTATTTTCCATTCAGCAAGCATTTTCTGAGTCGGGGAAACACTTGTCATGGACTAAGGATGGACAACTGTGCTGGCCCGCCTGCTCAGACAGCAGTGGGGGTTTCTCCAGTTGCAGTGACACTCATGTTAGATTCGTGGCACCTTGTCACCCACACATGTCCATAGGGAGCAGGCCATCACAGTTTTAAGTATGGTGTACTACAGCTGTCTCCTAAAGCACAATGCTCAGTGGCAGAGCTGTGCCCTAGCCTACATGAGGCCCCAGGTCATCCCTCCTGCTGCAAAGAACAAAATAAAAAGAATAAATAAAAAACCCACACACAGTTAAAGTTTTTTCTTAAAAGCTTCAGCATTGATGAAAAGTGTACAGAGGTGAGACTCACCCTAGGGGACTCAGAATCTCTCAGGTCCAGGGACAGAAGAGGAGGCTGGTGGCTTTCCTGGGCCACATGGAGGAAGCTGCCTGCCCTCCATTCCTCTGGCCAATGCACAAAGGCACGCCACACCTCCTTCCCACCAGCAAAGCCCCGCTGGCTGGGCCTTGGCTTCAATTCATACTCGGGCTCCGGCCTGCACCCCAGGACCCCCGCAGCCACAGCTCATCTCCCATCCCTGCCCCTCAGCGTGAGACTGTGCACACTGTGCACCCTGCACAGCAGTGTGGGGGACTGTCAGAGAACGTGGCATCATAGGCGTGTGCTCCTTAGTATTGTCTGTCTACCGCAGCCCTGCGTGATGGTGGTTGCCGAGCTGTTCTGACCTCACTGCCACCCCTCAGCCCATTCGTCCCGTGCCTGGAGCCCTCTTGGACTGTGGCACATACTTGGCCTTCGCTCATTTGCTTGCTTGTTCCATGTGTTTTTCTATGGGCTGCCACCTCATGGGCTACATGAAAGGAAAGATGACGTATGGGTACAAGAAGACACAGCTTAGGGCACCGGGGCAGGAAGTAGAGCCCTGGGGCCACTTCCAGGAAGCCAGCCGCAAGCACCGAGCGTGGCTGTGAGACCAGATTCCAGAGTGAGATGTCTTCATTCTTAGGTTTCCGGGGACTGTTTGGAGTTTGCAGCATTTTTCTTTTCCATGTTTTAGAGTATCTGTTTCTCAGATGCTTCCAGTGTGAGCTCATTGATGCTTGGTTGGGTTGGCTGTGGACTGCGTGTCACCTTATTGCACACTAACATCCCCAATGCCCACCAGGGCGTGGAAGTGGCTATAAAGTCCTTTTGTAAATTGGACTTGTTGTTTTGTTTTTCAGAACTGCTTTCTCCAGGTGTTAAAAATAAGAATTTTAAATGCCACAGGACCTACAGGCTCTTTGCAGGTAAGTAAGTTTGTACAATGCTGCTTCCTTATTAAAGCCATAAGAAGAGTTTATGCCTAGGCACGGGCAAGCCATATACCTTCACAAGAGAGGGGCTGCCATGTTGAGGCATGCCTCTGAAGCTTGTGAGTTAGGAGACAAGCTGGAGGTGCACTTCACTTGCACCTGTGTGTATAGCGTTGCCCAGGCACCATCTGGCCCTGAGCTGGGCTGGCCTGGGGCCTCCCTGGAAGCGAACACACCTGCTAAGTCAGTGCACTGGAGTCAGCAGCATAGGTACCTGCAGGGTGACCTCTGGATGCCAGCAGAGTTAGGAACGCACATCCTAATCCAGCATCCCTGTGTCTCCGTGTCCCTTACTTTGTGGTGCCTTAAAGTACAGGTGGCACTGGCTCCTCAGCTGCCACACTCCCCATAGTCAGCCAGGAAGGTGAAAGACACACACCCATTGCTGAACAGGCTGGTTTGAGACTTCATTACCCCTGGCTGAGTGTCCCACTATACTGGGTTTTCTTCCAGCCTTCTACCCCTTTCTTTTCTGTCTTCTGTCCAGATAGCCCCAGTCGTCTTAATGCCATTGAGCCTTTATATTTCTGATGTTGCCATCTACAGGAGTTTTGTTGTATTTTGAGGTTTTTTTGGTACCAGCAGTTGAACTCAGGACCTTGCGTTTGCCAGGCAGGTGCTTATGCTGCTGAGCTATGTCCCTGGCCCTTTGTTTTTCTGGCTGTGTTGCTTAGAGTTTTCTAACTTCTCCTTAATGTCCTTTTGTGTTGCCTCTCATGACCCTGTTTGTAATTAAAAACAAGCCTGCCATGTACAGCCCTCACACATCCATGGACTCTTTCAGGGCCCGTCTTGCTCTTGGTAGCATCCTAAGCCATGTGACGGTGCCCTTTGTGAAAGGATCACCCAGACACTAGAGGGAAAAGTCACACTTGTATGGCCTGAAGTGGCTAGGCAGGATTTTTAGGCCCCTGTCCGCTTTAGCTGCTCCTGGGGTCCTAGGAAGTCTTGGCCCCTGGCCAGTGGGTGCAGGCCCTGTGCCTCATTGGAAGGTACCACCAGTCTCTTTTCCCTCCGGGTACTGTTTCTCTTCACTTTACTCTCCCCGAAGGTGGCCAAGCATAGCCCCTTCCCATCCTGCTGGGGCCGAGGCAGGGTGACAGAGGTGGTTTCTCTGTGCCTTCCCTTGCCGGAGTGGACAGCTCAGCTCTGCTTGGCTGCCCAAGCCACTCCTCCCTCACCTGCCCAGCACAGGCCAGGCCAGGGCTGGGGAGTCCTTGTCTCTGGGTCTAGGGCCCCAGGGTGAGTGCACACCCTACCCACCTGCCCTCTTGAACCCCAATCTTCAGTCTTACCCTGTGCTGCTTAGATTCTTTGTGCAGTGTGAATAACAAAAGTGTTTTTTTAAATGGTTCTGATTGTGGGACTGAGGAAAATAATGTTCATTCTCAAAAATGAAACTTGGAAAAGCTTTCACAGACTGGTTCTCACTTGTGGTCCTATGGGCTTGCCGGGGCGAGGAGGCAGGGTGCATCTTGTCCTCAGGCTGCTTGGAAGAGGCTGACTTGCAAGGAACATGGTTCTTTCTTGGGAACAGACCACCAGCTCTGCAGCCCCTCATGAGATCGCTTTGATGCAGCGTCAAAGAGCTGGAAATCAGGACAGAACTGAGTGAACCTGGATCTGAGGGGACGTCCTTGGTGCCCTTGGACAGTCATTCAGCTCCCTGTGACCAGGGAGTAGCATGGGGTGTGCTATGACCCTACCATCGGCTCAGCCCTTGTCCCCACCACACCATCCTCACAAGCCTTATGCCCTGACTATAGGTCCCAGCCAGTTCCTTTGTGCAGAGCCTGGGGTCTGGCCAGGGAATGGAACCACCATCCTGGCACATGTGCACCACCCTGACGAGTGCTCCTGCCCTGTGTGCCCCGGGCACCTGCATTGGCGGCGCCTTTGATGAGACAACGGTGCTGCATCCCAGCCTGTATGTCCTGTAGACACATATGCCTGCACACGCATACACACAAGCACACCCCGCCGCCAGTGTCCCTCAGCCATGTGGCTCTGCCCCTGCCGTGGAGGGGTACAGCAGCCCCCCACAGTCCCGGTTGTCTTAAGCCTTGATCGGCATCCAGGAAGACCTCATTGTAGAGAAAGAGGGATCCCTGGTGCTGCCTCTGTAGGATCCCCCGACTCCTGCCCTGCACTGCTGTTTCCCCATCCCATGCCCTTCCTCCCGTAGGCTGCTCTCCAGCCACTGCCCACCTGGCCTGTGCCCGCCTTGCAGAGGGGCCCGAGAGCCCTTGGAGCCCTCAGAGCCCTCCACTTTCCCCATCCGTCTGGCCTCGTGCATTGCTGAGATCTGGGTCAGTCGGTGGGGGGAGGGGTGTGTGTGTGTGTGTGTGTGTGTGTGTGTGCGCGCGCGCGCGCTGAATTTGGAGCCCTGGGCAGAAAGGCCCCCCCTCCTCAGCTCCTCATGCCTTCCAGCCTGGCTGGGCAGATCAACTTGAGGCCAAACAGGTTGCTGTACAATCTGCCAATCAGTCCACCTCCCTCAAGTGGCCAGAATATTGGCCTTTACATTTTCCACTGTAACTGACACCCTGACCTTTGTCAAGCACTTATACAGAGTCTTTCAGATAGCATAGGAGTACAGTAGGCTAGATCACAGGGCATGGCACAGCCCAGGGTGTGTATGTGCACATGTGAGTGCATATGCGCATTTCCACAGGGTGGAGCTGTGAGGGTGAGGTGTTTTCAGTGTTGTTTTCAGTGTTATTAATGTGTGTGTGACTTATGTACTGGGTGTAAGATAAGGCATTTTACGTAAGTACACAATATGTGTACAAAATGTGTACATAAGTACATACATACATGAATGCGTGCATATAAACTTACACATAATTGTGTTAATCTATGTGAGCCCTGTCCATCTAATGAGCTTTGTTACAGACCGCCCACTGTGGCCTCGTGTGGCCACACCCCTGCTCCACACCCCTCTGTAAAGCTCTCAGGCGTGTGCGCGCTCTTACCCCAGCGCTCTCTTGCAGTGGTCTACCATCATGGCAACAGCGCCACGGGCGGCCACTACACCACAGACGTCTTCCAGATCGGCCTCAATGGCTGGCTGCGCATTGACGACCAGACCGTCAGGGTGATTCAGCAGTACCAGGTGTTGAAGCCTGCTGCGGAGCGCACTGCCTACCTCCTGTATTACCGCCGAGTGGACCTGCTGTGAGCCCTGTGTGCCGAGAGTGTGTGCCTGACGCCGCTTTGTAAAGCTCCAGCTCACTGACTTCCTGCCTCTTTAGTGGCTCCTTAGAGAGAAACTGTCCTTTCTGCAAAAATGGGCTAGGATGAAAAGATGCCTTGGGATTCGTGTGCAGCATAGTTGGTGTTGACTTCTAACTTCCAAATCAAAATCATTTGGTTGAAACAGACTGCTGCTTGATTTTAAGAAAATACACAAAAACCCATAATTCTGACATAATAATCATAATTCTGATTCCTTATAGAAGAAAGGGAAACTTGCATTTGATTTCCAGTCTAATTGCTTAGTAGAATAAATCTACACCAGCAACACTTGTAAATTTGTGAAAATGAATTTTATCTTTCCTTAAAGAATAAATTTTTTAAGCCATCACACTTTCCTCCCCTACCCTTTAGTTTTTGATAAATGATAAAAAATGAGCCAGTTATCGGAAAAGAAATAGTTCTTAATTCAAAAGAAAAATAAACACAAAAAATAAGTTGCTGGTTCCTAACCGGAAAAATACATTTTAGTAATTGTGCGATGTGACACTGCTTACATACACGTTGCAGATCAAATACTTGGGGTTAAACAATGTTAGTCTACATAGATGGGTGACTGTGACTTTATTGCCATTAAAGAGTTCAAATTGCTTCCATGCTTCTGTGTACACATAAGGAAATGTGGGCAGAGCACTGAAGGTTGGTGTTTCCTGACGTCTGCTCCCTAATTCTGCTGTCTGCCCTTCTAACGCCGCGTCCCTCATCGTACACAGTGATACCTAGGAGTACGAAGTTGTCACCCATCAATAAAATCACTAAGTTGTTTAGAGCTGTGCGTGTTTCTTTGTGTGTGAGTGCCCTTCCCAGTGACGGGTTCATGAGCAGCACTCCCTGCAGAGCCCCTGACGGCTGAACCGGGGTAAGGCTGGCACACTGCAGTGGTCTGGGAAGCAAAGCTGGGGTTTTCAGCTAGCGGCAACGCGAGGCTGCTCGTCTTTGCTCCTTCCATTGTTTCCCTGTCTCAGCAGTTTCAGAACCACTGGTGGGTGGTTTCAGGCGAGGCCAAGCATCCTTCGGGGCAGCTCTGGCCAGGAGGAGTTGGAAATGGATGAAGAGGAAGAAGTTTTGCGTGAAGGGAGGCCCTGCGTGGACTCCCTGCTTCCGCCTGGTGTCATTGCAGTCAGAGCTTTTTCTCCAGCCTTGCCTCTTACCATCTGGCATTCCTCATCAGCTTGTGCCGCTCTTGTGGGAAAAAAGCTTACTTTGTCAAATTGTAGTACTAACGTCATCTTAGCCTCCTTACCCGATCGTAGCCCAGTTCTGGTTTGCTTGGCTAGCTTACAGTCGTATTATAATCAGCTTCTTGTTACAGTAACATACAGTTCCTATGGAACATGGGGATTGGAAACCAAAGGAACCTGGGGGTGGGGGCAGCCCACACCCACAGCAACCCAGCCAGAGATGCAGCAGAGCCCTCTTCTGAAGCGCTGGTTAAGTTCTGGATAGTGCGTCCAGCCCTGACCATGGCCTTACTCCTCTGCCATGGCTTGTCTGTCCTGAATGTGTCCACTGCTGTGGTCTTTTGCCCTTGACTGTGTGTGGTGGTTCTGTTACTGTGTGTCCCTCTCTGGAGCAGAACCGTCTGATCTACGAATAACCCTAATAGGAAGCTGACCGAGAGGCCTAGCAAAAGATCCAATCATCCTGTACACCAGCTGCTTCAAAATCTTCCAATGTGTGCTGTGTAATTAGATGAGAACATTTTCCCCCATATACCATTCTTTTATGGATACTGAGAATCAAACTCACAGCCTCAAGCTTGCCAGACAGGTGCTATGCCACTGAGCTATATCCCCAGCCTCCCCTCAGATACTATTCGTTGGCTGTGAGCTGCTGGAGTACATGTTTGGTCAGGCTCAAAATAGGTTGAGAATAATTAGGGTATCCAGAGACTCCCCATGTAGGATCATGGCTGTTTGCAAGAGTAGATAGAAAGGAACCAGGCCCAATGGGACAGGCCACTGTCTTGTGTGACGTGGTGGTCCTGTACCTGTTCCCAAGGCTGCCATCCCTCCTGTGTTCAACTTGTTCCAGCACCTGAGAGGCAGTGAAGGATCTTTTTACCTCTCATCTGGTGCTAGTGAGGCAGCATGCATGTCTCCTAGTGTAACCAAAATACCACAGGGTGGGGGCAAAAACAATACAAGTCTCACCATCGTGGAGGCTGCAGTACAGTCCAGGAGTGCAGGCAAATCAATGTCTAGGGAGGGCATGTGTCCTGGCTGTCAGTGCCAACTTCCTCTGCCTGTGTGGGCCCGTGATCTCAGGTCCAAATAGACAGGAATTCTTCCTGGAATCTCCACCCTCTATCCGTGACCTCACCTACTGGAATCACCCCCAGAGACCCCCTCCTGTAGAGGTTAGGGTATCACTATTCTCAGAGTGGGAGGACACTGTGTGTCCCTTGTGGTGCCCGTATCACTCAGCTCAAGATCGTGTGCATGATAGGAGCTGTTCAGTCTCAAACTGCCCGAGTGGGTGAGCACACTGCCAGCTGCAGACAGGCAAGCAGAGCTCAAGGGCAGAATGTGCCAAGCAGGTTCCAGCTCAGAATAAAGAATCACCAGCATTTGGGCCTTGAGGTGAGAACACAGGCCAGGGCTTGAGAGTTTAAGGGGATTCTAGTGAACCACCCCTTTCCTAGAGTCCTAGATGAGTGACAGCCTGTCACCCATCCTTGAGAATTTTAAACTCAAAACATTTATTGTGTGCCAAAACATTTAGAATTTTTCAGCTATTTCTCCTCACTTTTGCTCATTTACACTTAGAACTTTGCCCGCTGACCATGGTGTTAGCAGTTACAGATGGGATTTCTGTCGTTAGTACTTGAGTCTGTGTGAGCAGCTGTTTAGGCTGAGCCCCGCAAATGTGCCTCAGGCAGGGTCGAGCACTCATGGAGTTCCCTGGGTCACCCCACCCCCAGTCAAGAGGTTGCATGCACCTCTGCGGGAGATGGCGGTTGCGCTGTGCTGTTTGCCTAGCCACAATGCAGCCACGTGAGTGTCTTGGGGACAGTCTTTTTCTGTGTGCTTGATCATGGCAGCATAGTTGACGGTACAGGCAGCATGCCATCAGCATGATCATTTTGTAATACCATTTCCTTACTGACTGACCTGCTTTCTGCACTATAGGTGGCTCGTACTATCCTGGCTCCCTGGTTAGACAGCAGCCAAAGGTGCTTTTGAATTAACCAGATTAGCCAGCGTAGCATCGCATGGTTCAAGGTTAATTTGCCTGGGCCAATGATAAATGGACGGTTGTGTCAGGGTGGCCACATCAGCCTGCTGGCCAGCTGACATCCCTTTGGAAGTGTTCAGTCACCAGAGGGAGGAGGCCTGGGAAGGTGGGGGCAGCTTTCTGCATTTCTCTGTTGATGTCCGGTTTCCTGAGCATCCCTGGATTTAAAAGCACTGTGCAGTGTGTGAATGTTTTTAGCCACACACACCCCACCCCTACGTATCTAACTAGGCCATGAGTTAGCAGCTAAATGGAAGTGTTTTTTCCTTCAAAGCACTCAGAAAGTCACCAAGCAGACAGGCCACTTTCCTCTCCCTCCCTGGAAACTGCTTTTGTGTTTAATGTCATTCAACTCTGGGGCAGCTGGCAGTCAGGGGAATAAACACTCCCCTTTTCTGATCTTTCCCTCTTTCCTTATCCCACCCAGAAGAGAAACGGTGTGATTCTGATTCACATGTGGGTTTGTAGCGGCGTTTTAACTGTGGTTGCGCTTGCTTTGGCCATCGTGGCTGCATGCTGCGGTTTTCATTTGGGGTCATCTGCCCTGCTCCAGCATGCTGACGCTGTACATTTCCTGTTGGGTGGCCTCTCTGTGCAGACTGTCGGTGAGAGCAGGGAAGATTTACCAGGTCCTGGCTGCCACACGGTTGACATGGGACTGTGTCCTGACTCCAATTCACAGAGTGATGTTTAGACATTTTCCTGTAATATTTCTGTATCAGCTCTTTCACAGACTCCTGAGTGCTTGCTCTGTCTTGTCATTTTGGGGATGTGTTGTTTGGTTTTCAGCAAGGAAATGCTTCAGGGTAACTTCATCCCTCCACCTGCCTCACACCAGTGTTTTGTGAAGAGCCTGGAACAGCCTGCAGGCACCACAGAGCACCCTTCCTTGGTACCCATCCCCTCTGGACAGGCAGAGCTGCTTCCTGACCCTGGAGTCCTCTACGGGCTTGTCCGTGCTCATCCGCCCCCGATGTGGACTGCCGAGAGGGGTCCACACCCTAGTCTGTCGTCACCACCTGCAGGCAATAAGCAGACAACTCCCCCAGTTCTACCAGGAAGGGACCTTCAGCTCCCTGCCAAGCACTCACCTTTGCTCGGGCAAGGGAGGACTGCTCTGGGGCTGCTGCAGCGATACTGGTTTGCATGATTTTGAAAGGTGCACGTTTGCTCTTCAGTGAGCACCAAATGCTCCCTGCTGTACCGGGCACAGGGCAGGGACTCCTCGGTGCTATGGTCACATGGACTCAACCCTGTGGGCTGACCGAGGTCTCACCTGGAGTGTGGCGTCTGCAGTGTGTGACCCTGAGCTGTGCTCCCCGCCGGGTCCCCGCATCTCTTCCTTCCCCTCTCCAGGGCATTATTTCCCTGACAGACTCACAGGCAGTTGCTGTCCACTCCGAGCAGCTGGGGACTTGCTGAGGGAGGTCACACCTCTTTGACCTATGGCCTGGCTGCTGTCAGAGGTGCTACTGCCCTTGGGCTGAGCCAGCATGGCAGACAGAACAGAGGAGAGGGGAGTCTGGCTGGACTCAGCTTCTGAGTGGCAGTGGCCAGAGCACATGGGGGCATCAACTCCGGCCGCACCGGCCCTGCTCCTTGGGGCCTCCCAGGCTCTGCTGTCACAGTGATAGGTGTGCTTCATCTGCATGGTGGCCTGGGCAGCTTAGCACTCAGTGTGCACTGTTGTTGGGGACCTTCTGCAGGCCAGGAACATTGAGCCATCCATTCAGAAGCAGATGTGACACTTTCCTATGGGAAAGGGACCCACTGGCCACCACATCAGTGTCACTACATCCGGTGACCCTGTCTGAAATACTGGTGCCTGCATTTGAACAAGGGCCCCCCGAAGCAGATAGGCATGGGGCACAGGAGAGGGGACCTCAGAGTCCCTGTCCTCTGTGCCCGGGGTAGGACGCACACAGCAGTTTGTGGTCATCGCCAGCCCCTACAATCCGCTTCCTGTCTCCTCACACTCTGGTCTTTACCAGGGAAGAGCTGGTCACCACTTCTCTTCCAAAATTTACACCTGAATCAGTTTCCTCATGAACTGTGGAGGTGCCTGTGTGGGAAGACAGGATTCCATCTGGAGAACTGAGGTGTCTGTGTGCGCCTGCAAGGACCCTGGCTGCACACAGGCTGGTAGGATGCTCTTTTTACCCTGAGGCATTGCCTCGCTCAGGTCAGCAGCGTCTGAAGGCAATACTGTGCCAGCCCCTGTGCCTTTGACCGCTGAGTCTGCTGCACTGTCCTGGCCCTGGTCCTGGTGGCTGCAGTAGGTAACCTGAGCCACACAGAAAGCAGCCCACTTTAAGGAGTTAGGATGAATGGACGGGGAGTCAGATATGGTGGCATGTACCTGATGTCCCATCACTCCAAAGGCTGAGGCAGGAGGATTGTCACAAGTTCAAGTCCAGCCTGGGCTTCACAGTGAGTTCAAGACCAGTCTGTCTCACAAAGCAAATTTAAAAAAGAGTGGGCAGCGCTGCTTTCCTTGGATCAAAGCCCAGGTTCACTCTTCACGAGCAGTGGTCACAGTGGGAAGCCCCCCACACTGCAGCTCCTGGCTGCCATGGCCCTTCTCCCCACTTTTGCCCTGAACTAGACTGAGGAAAGCCATGCTGGGAACCTGAGCCACCGCCAGCCCTCCCAGCCTCAGCGCTGACCTACTGGCCCACTGTGCTGGTGACCGGCTTGGTCAAGGAGCCTGACCAAATATTGACAGCCTGAGACAGGTTTCCAGCTGCTGAGCTGGTTGGAGGGGCAGCCAGGCAGCTTTTTCTGCAGAAATAAGCTCAGGAGGGCGGGCGGTCAGGGGAGCAGTCCGAGGGGAGCTGTGAGTGCGGGGGCTGTGTGTGCTCCTGCAGCCGCTCCATGCAGCAGCCTGGAAAGTATTGTGAAAGGGTGCACAGCCGCCTCGAGTCTGCATGTTCATATGGTTCGGGTTTGCTTTGTGGCGCGCCACAGCAGACCCATGTCGAGTTGACTCAGATGTGCCACCCTACTTACATGGTGATTCTACACAGAGCGGGGAGCCTGGGGCAGGGATCTGGCCTTGTTACCTTGAGCCAGTTTCCCAGGCTGGGCACCTTGGTGTCTGGGACGATGCCTCTGTGGAGGGTACTGTCCTGTCATTGCAGAGTGATGTTGACATCCCTGACCTTGACCCAGCAGCCAGCAGCACCCCCTGCCCTACTTGGCAGTACTCCCTGGAACACAAGCTCAGTTCACTTCCAGTAAGGGGCCTCCTGCAGCTCCTGTTCCCACACTGTCCCTCTGAAGGCATCCTGGGGTTTGGGGTTTGGAGCCAACAGCTTGTCCTCCCTGCTGAGTCATGTTCCCGTTCCAGTGCCCCACAGCTCCTGTGTGCACTCCATGACAGCAGTCCGTGACATCCAGCAAGGGCACTCTGGACGTTCTGGGGTGTGTCCTGCAGACAGCCGTGCCCACTTCTTCCTGGGACACACTGAGGAGCAGACTGCCTGTGACCAACATGAGACCATGTCACACATTGTCCCCGGCATCCACTCCCGCTTGCCCATGACAGGGCTCTTTGTGAGCCTGCTGGTCATGATTTCAGATGTGCTGCAAGGTCCCCTAGAGTGTCTGTGTGCCGGGTCTCTGTTACAGTCACTGCACGGACCTGAGCTCAAAGAGCGAGACAGTTTGGTAAGTTTCTCCGCTGACAGGATCAGCATGATGACCTCTTTAGACAGACATGGGGATTGTTGGGTCACCTCTTGTGGCTTGTGACAGACAATTGGGTGTCCAGTCCATGTCCTTGAGACAGCTCTGAGGAATCTTTTTGGATTAAAAACTACAAATGTTACAGAGTCTGCAGAAGTCCTCTTTGCTGATTCTTTAACTGAATGAAAATACTATGTATTCAAGCAGAATTTGACATGCTATTAAAAAGTTTTGTAGATTTGGTTAAAAGGAACCCAGCAAGCTGTCCTGGCCATGAACTGCACAGCAGCAGCCCTTCAGCTTGACAGTTGCCCATTGTGGGTCAGGCTTAGTCAAGAAGGTGCATGTGTGTGTGCATACAGCTTCTCCTCGGAGCTCCAGACCTTGGGAGAAGCAGGAGTGGTCCCAGCTGTAAACAAGAAAGGAAGTGCTTCGAAGTGGCCCTCATAGTGTGTGCACCTGTCCTCCATGACGCCACCTCTGTCCCTGACCTGCTCCCCATTTCTGTGGCCACCCTGAAATGGGCAGAGATGGGCAGAGTCGGTGGCCATGTTTTCAGTCAAGGTCTGCCTGAGGGGCAGGTGTGGCCACACTGGATTCTTTGCTGCCCATCATGAGCCACCAGCCTGTCCCTTCAGGTCCCTGAGGCTTTACCAGATGCATGCCACTCTGAAAGCCAGCTCTAGAGGTGCAGAGGAGAGCGCTGGGCAGAAGTACCCAATGCAAGCCCAACCTGTTCCCTCTGCATGCACTTCCTGCTTGGCTATGCCACCTGCAGTGTGCTAGATCATAGTGGTCCCAGGCTGCGCCTGAGATGAGGTCCCAGGCAGCTGGTGCAGTCCCTGCCCCACCCCTGCCCTGGGAGGACCGGGTCCCAGTCCCCAAGGCCTGTGGGGTGGCCACCTTCCAACCCATGAGGCTTATCATGAGTCCCATAATCCAGGAACACACTTGCTAAGTCCACACCCTCTTGAAACTCACTGCTCACTTGAGAATGAGCCCGAGACCCAGCCACAGGCTCCAGGGGACCAATTCCGCGGCCCAGGCACAGGGACAGCGCCTACTTGGGCGCCGAATGGCGTTCCATTCAGATGAGTTCATCACAAACAAACCCTAAACCTAAGGATTATGTTCTCCTCTAAACGCTGCTGGGTTTCTAACTTCAGGGGAAAATATGCCTGGGGAAATATCTTGGGGTTTCATCAAACACTTGGAAAATAATTTGAAAACATTTTTCCAAACAGGCTCCATGGTTCAGCCTGAATCCTCATTGGTACTTAATAACCACGCCTGTGGGACTTTCTCAGGCTCTTATTGTGACTCTGAGACATATGTCGCAATGCAGGGCATGTCCATCCAATGGGCTGTGCCCTCCACACACACAGGTCCCTGAGCCCAGCGCCAACCTCTGAAAGGCAGGGGCCACTTTCCAGTGTATTCGTGTACTCAGCCACCAGGCACCACTGAACACTGACTCTGGGCCAATCTTTGCTTGTCGTTGCGAGGAGACCAAAAGCGAAAGGAGCCAGGGCTTGGGTCCCCTCTTCCAGAGGAGCCTGGAGGCAGGGGAGGAAGCTCCCGGGGACGGGGACAACAGTGCTGTGGGCTGGTGGGCAGATGCGCTCCGCTGTGATCGTTTCCAAAGTGTTCGATCCACTGGGGGTTCATCTGCTTTCCTTTGTCAGTTTTTTTTTTTTTCTTTTGGCAGTACCAGGGATTGAACTCAGGACCTTGTGCTTGCCAGGCAGGCACTTCTTCCACTGAGCTATATCCCCAGCCCTCCCTTGTCAATTTTTAATCTCTGTAGAGATGTTTGAAATCATTTGGACTGCAGCAGTCTCAACCCTGTACATCAGTTTGGGGGTGATCTACAACTGAGCTGTAGTTGAATCTTTCAACCCATTAATACTGCACGTCTCTCCATTTACTTAGATCTTTTTGCTTCATTTCATCAGTGTTTTGGTCACATAGAAGCACTATTAGATTCATACCTGAGTGTTTTATTTTGGGGGAGCTATTGTCAACTTTTAAAAAATTCCACTACTTATTGCCTCTTAATAACATGGAATGACATTTGAGCTTTATATGTTGACCCTGTGTTCTGAGATCCTGCTAAAGTCTATAAGCTATTCCAGTAGCTTCGCTATAAGCTTATTTCACTATAAGCTTATTTCTATAAGCTATTAATACATTCTACGAAGCTGTTTCATGTAAATTGGCAAAGTTTTATTTCTTCCAATCCAGTCTATATGCCTTTGGTTTTTCTTCCCTTTCTTTTTTTTCAGTATAGAATCTGGCTATGTGGCCCAGGCTGGTCTTAAACTCTTGATCTTCCTGCCTCAGCTTCCTGAGTGCTGGGATTATAGGTGTGCACCATCACACCTGGTACTCTTTTTCTAGTTCCACTGGTGAGCCCCCCAGTGGAACATGACTGAGAAGGACGCAGGTGTGGTGGCACAACCTGTCATCCCAACACTTGAGGCTGAGGCAGGAGGATCACTGGGAGTTCAAAGCCAACCAGACTCATTCTCCTCTGTAGGGTAAGGCTACTTGATATGGTGCATTCTATTAGTGGATGAATTTGCCAATGTTCTGCTGTGTGTTTCTGACAGGCAGTGGTCGGTGTTTGCTTCCTTTTTCACCCTGGCTCCTGTGGTTTAGTGTTGCAGGGTGAGCTGGGAAGGATCCACTCCTCTGCTCTCTGGATTCCACCCTGTGTTGTTCATGTTATTTCTACTTTGGGGTGAGGCAGATTCACCAGTGAAGCCACCTGAGTCTGAAGGCTCCTTTCCTGGGGTCCCAGCAGCCTCTGATTGAGGCTGGGACAGTGGAGGGGGACGGGGACACTCGCTGTCCACCCTTCTGTGGCATTTTCCCACCTACAAGCTGCTGTGTGACATCTGTGTCCCCAGGCAGCAGCTGCTTGTGTCCCATTTGTCTGTTCAGGAGGCCTGTGTGCTCAGTAGAGACCAGCAGTGCCTGTCGTGCCCACTGGGCCACCGGCTCCTCCTTGCAGCAGTGACTTGAGAGAGGTCCCAGCATGGCAGGAACCTGGAAGCCTTGGCTTCACCCCATGTCTTGTGTGGGGCAAGTTTCGCGCCACTCTTCATGGGAAAATGCCGGTCAGAGCATCCTCACCAAGCTGATCAGGTTACAGACAGGGAAGCTGGCCCAGAAGCATGTGGCTTTCGTTGTAGCAGGGCTGAGCATCACTCCTGCTTCCTGCTGCTGGGCACAGCATTTGTGCACTGGTGCTGCTGGGGGGTGGGCCTCTGGGGTTGGAGTTAATGGGTTTGTCCCACCCGGGAGGCGGAAAGGCCAGTTTGCCCAGTCAAGCCTAGATTTTGAGTAAGACTAAGAGCCCTGTGTGTCACACCCCCACTGCCATTGAGCCCTGAGCGCTCACCATGCGGCTCATGCCCTCAGTGTTAGTGTCCGCTGTGTCAGCACTGGGCATGGTGCTTTCCAGGGACTGGGTCCTGCCTGGGACAGCTCTGTCTGGGGGACTGTCCCTAAAGAATGGCTTCCCCTCCAAGGCTGGCCACCAGGTTACTGAGCTCTGTTTTGACTAAGGGCTCTAGGAAGAGGCCTCCGCCCCTGCATGGGAGCAGCAGGGTCACCTCCCTGGAGGCTGGAACCCTCTGCTGGCTGTCCCCACTGACCCCAGGGCTGGCACAGAGCCTGATGCTTGGCTGCGCGCACAGGCGCAGAGGCTGCTGGGTTTGTCCTCCCTTCCCAGGCAAGTGCCGGTGCGCTCTATCCTTCCTGGATTCCAAGGGACGTGGCAGGTGGCCACAGAGTATGGGCTGTGCAGTGGGGCCCAGAAGCCACAGGGGACCCAGCAGATGCTTTTCCTCCCTGCCTTGCGAAGACCTCCTGAGCTGAGCCGTACCGCGTTTCCTTTTCCTATTTATGTTCTCAGGATTGCACCTTGGTACTCAATGGTGTCTTGTGTTTATGCTTAATCTGGTTCATCAGTTGCTCCAGTGTGTGGCCTTAGCTCTTCACACTCTAATGCAAGCTGGTGCTGAAGTCCATGTCAGGCAGAATGGGCACACAAAGGCTCCTAAAGTCAGGCCCGTCAGCTCTGTACCCTGCATTAACCTAACAACTCAGCATTATATTGTTCACTTCAAACAGTCCAGTTCTTCAGGTGTCTTTATGGATTGTGTTTTTGATGGTATCTAAGAAACCTTTGTATCATTCAAGGTCACACAGAGTTTCTTCTATACCTGTCATCCCAGTGTTCTGGGAGACTGAGGCAGGACAATTGCAAGTTGAAGCCCAACCTGGTAATTTAGCAACTTAGTTAGACCCTGTCCACAATGAAAGATAAATAAAAAGGGCTGGGGATATAGCTCAGGGTTCAATCTCAGTACTAAACAAATGCATAAAAATTTTAAAATATTTTATAATTCCAAGCTGTATAATTAGACCTATGATTTGATTGAGTTATTTTTATATGGTGTGAGGTATAGATCAAAGTTGAGGCTTTTTTTTTATTCTTCCAGTACTATTTGGTTTTCCTACTCCCTATTTCTTCCCCCTCCTTCTCCCCTCCCCCTCTTCCTTCTCCCTCCTCCTCCTCTTTTTTTTTGAGAAAGGGTCTTGAATGTAGGCTGAACTCATGATGATTCTCCTGCTTCAGCCTCCTGAGTACTGCGATTACAGGTGTGCCCTACACCTGGCTTTCTTTCTCTTTCTTCTCCTTCTTTCTTCTTCCTTTCCTTTCCTTTCCTTCTCTTTTCTTTCAGGACTGTTTGTTGGAGCTTCTCACCATCCCACTCAGTTCCCCTCTGCACCTGTGGGAGAGCATCACCCTTTCACGTGTGGGTCTCTGTCTAGATGCTTTCTTGCTCTCTAGTTTTTTTATCTCAAGCCCCATTCCACACTGTCTTGCTTACTAAGTTTCATAGTGACAATTTTTTTTTTGGTTTTCGTTTTGATTTTTTGACATAAGGTCTTGCTATGAAGGTCAAGCTAGCCTTCAGTTTACTGTGTATCCCAGGTTGGCCTCAAACTGGAAGTGACCCTCTTGTCTCAGCCTCCTGAGTGCTAGGATTATGGGTATGCACTACCACATCTGGCATGTAATAGTTGTTTTCGTTTGTTTTTTGAGACGTGGTTTCACTATGCAGTTCAGGCTGGCTTGAACTCACTTTGTATCCTAGGCTGGCCTGGAACTCACAGTGATCCTCCTGCCTCAGCTTCCCAAGTGCTAGGATGGCAGGGGTACACTGCCACACTCGGCACATCATTACAGTTTGGACAGGAATGTGAGTCTTTTTTTTTCCAAAGTTGTCCAATTTTGTACTCTATTTCCATATGTACTTTAGAATCTGTTTTTGATCGAAATTGCACTGAATGTATGGTGGTTTGAGGAGCCCCTGGAATTTTGGCTTAAGTACACAGTGTGTTTATTTATATTTGTCTTTGTTTTAACTTGGTGCTGTTTTGTGGGGGGTGGAGGTTCGTTCTGTTTGTTGTTTTGAGATGAGGGTTGTTGCCCAGGCTGGCCTCGGATTCGCGGGCTCAAGTGACCCCTCCACCTCAGCCTCCCAAACAGCTGGGACTATAGCGGTAGCCACGTGCCCCGCGCTCATTTACGCCTTTAATTTCATTTAGCAACATTTGTAGTTGTTGATGTGCAGGTTTTGAATGTTGAAGCCTGAGCCTAAGAATTTCATATGATTTCAGCATCCGGAGATGCAGGTGCAGCCAGGTGCTGGAGCTCACAGCGCATCTGGTCCTCACCCTCCGACCCTGGGATACACCTGCCGCTTCTCTGTGGCCCTGGCCTCGGGTGGGGACCTCCCTCGGGGTGCCAGGAGGGGACTCTTCTACATCCTGGATTTGGCTCGTTGTTCGGGTTTCCTTGCAGCGGCTACAACCTGGGCTCCCACAAGCTCCACAGGAGCCACCTCCAAGCTTGCTGACCCCCGCTTGCTAACACCTCCCTGAGGCTTTTCACAGGTGTGAGCTGCAGTTTTCTCTTCTCCGGTCCTTGTCTGGCTTTCATACCAGGCTCAGCCGGCTAACACAGTGAGTTTGGAGGTGCTTCATCCTCTCGAGTCCCCTGGAAGTGTTGGTGGTGCCGTGCTTAAATCCTAGCACTCCAGGAGCTGGAGGCAAGAACTGAAATTCAAGCCTAGCTTAGGCACCTTAGTGACTTGGTGAAACCCTGATATACACATATGCATGTGCACATGCGCATGCACATATATGCTCACACATGCACAGTGCAGACATGCACATACTCACATATACACACACAAAACATGCACACATGCTCACACATGCACACATGCTCACACATGCATACACAATGCACATATGCACACAATGCATACATACACACACGCATGCACACACGTGCACACACGTACACACACAGGCAGGAATGTGGTTCAGTGCTAAGGCCTTGGCTCCCTCCCTGCTAGCACAGCCTTGGGCGGACTCCCAGAGAGCTCTGGGAGAGGGCTCCAGGCAGGGTCCCCACTCGGGCCTTTGCTGAGCTGGGATGTGGGGCTCTCCGGCTCCTGTTTCTTCTCAGATGAGCTTTGCGAATCTGACCTTTCCAGCAGTTCATCTGTCCCTGTCATCAGCCTTATCGGCACAGTTCCTTCCTAATATGCCTTATTAACTGTTTCACAGTTTCTGGAGTCTATAGCAATGTCCTCTGTCGTTATGTTGGTCACATACAAGTTTATCAATTGTACTAAAATTTTCAAAGAACTAGTTTTGGGCTTTGCTGATTTTCTGTTTGTGAATTTGGTTACAATTTCACAAATTTTTGCCTTTATGTTTATTATTTCCTTTTTTTCTCCCTCTAGTTTGAATTTGCTTTTCTTTTTCTGCTCTTCTGTTGCTTTTGAGAAAAGTCTCACCATGTTACCCAGGCTTGACTTGAACTCCTGGGCTCAAGAGATCTTCCTGCCTCAGCTGCCTGAGTAGCTGAACTACAAGTGTCTGTCACCACATATTATTGCCCGTTTTCTCCCTGCTTCCTCCTTCCTCCTCCTTTTCCCTCTTTCTTTCTTTCTTTCTTTCTTTCTGTCTTTCTGTCTTTCTGTCTTTCTGTCTTTCTGTCTTTCAGTTGTTGTTTCTTGGAGGGAGCAGTACTGGGAATTTAAATCAAGGAGTACTAAGCTACATTTCCAGACTTTTTAATTTAATTTTTTTTGGAGACAGGGGCTCACTAATTTGCACAGGCTGGCCTCAAACTTGAGCTCTTCTTGCCTCAGCCTCCTGAGTAGAGGGGATTACAGAGGTGTGGTACCATACTTGGCTTCTCTTCTGCTTCTTAAAGTGAAAACTTCCAGCACTGTTTGAGACTTCTCTTCAGAGATTAGCATTTAATGCTGTTAATTTTCAAGTGGCCCTTGGGTTGTATCCTGCAGGTCTGGACAGACCATGCTTCCATTTCCCCGTAGTTATAGTACTTTGTGTTTTCCCTTGTGACTTCTTCAATCACCAGAGGTTATTTAGAAGTGGCTTAATTCCTAAGCATTTGGAGATTTTTAAAGATGTTTCTCTTTTATTGGTTCTTCTAAAGTTTAATTCCACAGTGGCGAGAGAACATCCTGTGTTGGATTTTGGTCTCCTGATGGTTGCTGTGTGGAAACGTGTCCTTTGATCAGATGATGGCCTATCTGTTCTGCACACTCTGCTCCAGGGCTGTGAGGAACGGGGTGCTGAGACCAGAGAACGAGATGCAGACAGAACCAGTACCGAAGGCTCTGTGACCCTGGTGGAGAAAGGCCTACGGGAGCCCCACGGGTTGGTAACTGGGTCAGAACAGAAGTGACCTCACCCTGGCTAGAATGTACCCTGGTTATCTAGAGATTAAATCAGGGAGTCCAGCACATCTCTGGAGCCAGAGGGGCTGGTCAGGAAGGCCCTCATGTGACTCTGACAGTTTTATTTATTAGGGTTTGTGGGAGGGTGTTCAAGAGGCCACTGGGGCCCCGGAGCGGTTGTGGTGGCCTCAGCTCAAGATGACTGCTGTCACGTCAAGTGGAGCCCTCAGCTCTTCACGTTTTTATGCATTTGAGGAGAATATATTCTGCCACCGTGGGGTGGAATAGTCCATAGATGTTAAGTCAGTTGCTTAAAACTGCCTCGGCTTTCTATAGCCACACGAGTTTTCTGTGTCCGTGTTCCATCAGTTAGCGAGAGAGGTACTGGGATTTCCAACTGTGATTCAGATTTGCCTCAATCTCCTTTCAGATTGGTCTGTTTTTGTTTTTGCTTTGTGTTTATAGGCTCTGTTATTAGGCACATATACATTTAGCAATTTTTTTTAAGACAGGGTCTCACTGTGCAGTCCAGGTTGGCCTTGAACTCCTGGCCATCCTCCTGCCTCCGTCTACCAAGTGTTGGGATTACAGATGTGTGCCACCATGCCCAGCTACATTTGGCAATCTTATATATTCCTGGTGAGGGGCTTTTTATCCTGATGCAAGATGGCTAGCTGTCCTGGAGTCCATGTACCTGGTACCACCCACCACGCCAGCTGCCCGGTGGCCATCACACTCGCTGGTGGGGAGGGCATTTTCCTCTCTTTCCTTCCAACCCATCTAGAGTTTGTGTTTAACCTTGGTTTCTTGTGGCTAGCCCATAGTTAGGCCTTGGTTTTTCATGCAGTCTGCTGGCAACATTTCAGTCAGAATGTTTAAACATCCACAGTGGGCTGGGGATTTAGCTCAGTGGCATAAGTGCCTGCCTGGCAAGGGCAAGGTCCTGAGTTCATATTCCCAGTACAAAAAAAATAATCCACAGTGAGCATACACACAATATAGTTGGACTAAAACCCTCTCAAGTGCTATTTTCAGTTTGCTTTAAGTCTTTTTTGTTACTTTTTTGTCCGATCTTCTTGTCTCTTTTTAGATTTACTGTGCAACCTATCCCAGATTTGTCTCTCGTGTCTCCGTGGGCTTTTGGAAGACCGAGGTTTCATTAGTGATATACAGAAAGTGGAGGTCTGTCCCAAACGACAAGGGGGAGCAGTAAGAGTCCCGGGTGTGGGGGGCGTCGTGAGGGCGGGGAGGCCCCAGAGGGGTAGGCTTGGGCCCCGCCATAGGGCGCCACCTAGACGTGGTGACCAATGTGTGCCACTCCCCTGGCAGAGCTCTCCCTCCTTCCCTCCTGTGGTCTCCCCACACACCCAGAAGCCACACTGGCATCCACCCTGCTCTGTGGCTGGTGACATGGGGTGCGGCTATTCTTCCGGCACTGCCTGTCCGGAGGGGCTCAGCTGTGCCTCGCAGCAGCCTGTGCAATGCTGACCCCCAGGGAGGCCCAGCAGCATGGACTTCCTGTTTCTGCTCCCCCCCTCCAGTGTGCTTGCCTTGGGGGTCAACCCTGTGCTGGGGCTGGGGCACAGGATGTAAGACCTCCTCTCTCTTTTGTAGGTGCTTCTAACAGGCAGGCAACTCATTTTCATGATCAGATGGAAGCAACTCCCCACTCCCTACTCCATGCCCTCAGGAAGGAGGTGGCATCTGTGTGGTTTCCTGGCTGGCACAACATGTACAAAGATCCTGAGGCAGTGGGAGGCCAAGGCCCTGGGTGGCTGTGCTAGAGGGAGCTGACCATGGCAGACTTCGGGAACAACACTGAGGTCTTGGCAGAGCGAGGAATGGTCTGGTCAGGCTTGGGTTCTCAGTGGTCATTCTCATTGCAAAGCAGAGCATGAAAAGCAACAGTAATAACTCATGTGGGTCAGCTTATAAACGGATGCCAGGGGCTGGAGGTAAGGCTCAGGGCATTTACCTGGCATGCATGAGGCCCCAGGCCCCCTTCCCACCACCTGCCCTTACTCCAGGTCAGGCGTTTTGGGGTTTTCTGAGACAGGGTCTTGCTATGCAGTTCAGTCTGGCCGTGAACTCACTATGTAGCCCAGGCTGGCCTTGAACTTTTGGCAATCCTCTTGCCTCAGCCTCCCAAGTGCTGGGATTATGGGCATTGGCGATGACACTCAGTGAAGTCAGGAACTTCATACACATAATTCCATCAGATGACCCTAGTGAATTAGGTCAAAGGGGAAACAGCACACACTGGAAGAGAAAAACCTCTTTAGTACACGACTGTCCTCATGCAAAAGATGGCATCAAGCATCTAAATATTAAAACAGAAACAATGTGATGAAAGATAAAATAAATAACTCTTGAAGGCACAGTTTAGGCAAGGACTTACTGAACACAGCCCCAAGTGCACAAGAAATGACATCAAGAATCAACAAGTGGGATCACATCGAATGTAAAAGTTCCTGCACAGCAAAGGAAACAAGAGACAGCCTGCAGAAGGGGCAAAACAATTTCCAGGAACTCCTCAGACCAAGGACTGATATGTAGAATATATATAGAACTCAAACAATTAGACCCCTAAAATGAAAGGCCCAGTCGTGAAATGGGCAGCTGACATGACCCTTCTCAGAAGGACAAATGGCCAACAGATACATGGAAAAATGTCCAGCACCACCGGCCACTGGAGAAATGCAAATTAAAACAATGCAGACATTCCATCTCACCCTGGAAAGAACGCCCATCATCAGGAAGTCAGATAAGGATAAATGCTGAGGAGGCTACAAGGAAGGAGGAGTGCTGCGGTGGTGAGATTGTAAACAAGCACAAACTGCTGTGGGCATCAGTATAGAGATTCCTCGAAACTAAAACTAGGGGCCAGGATGTAGCTCAGCATCACAGCACCTGCTTGGCAAGCACAAGGTCCTGAGTTCAGTTCCCGGTACCAAAAATAAATAAATATAAAAAAGAAAAAAACTAAAACTATAAATTTCATTGACCCAGCTCTTCTCCTTCTAAGTATCTTCCTGAAAGAGTTAAAGACATCACATTACAGTGACCAATGCACATCCGTGTTCATAGCAGCATAATTGATAATATGGAAATAGCCCATGTGCCATCAACAGATAAAGAAAATGTGTTTACCCACAATGGAGTACTACTCTGCCATAAAGAAGGATAAACATGAGACATTTATACCGAAATGGATGCACCTTGAAACCATAATGTTAAGTGAAATAAATCAGACACACAGCTGAAATAGCACATGAGATCTCTTATATGAGAAACTCAAGGCATAAATGAAAAGCAAAGTAAAAGATGAGAGGACACAGGGAGATGGATCTTTGGCAAACAGGAAGGGTACCAAGTGATGGGGTGGGGTAAAGAGTGAAGATGTGTCCCATTCCAGTTACAGAAGCTTCCAGAACAGGCAGTGTCCCAAGAGGCACTAGACAACAGACCTGTGCCCAGGGTGGTGGGGCAGGCGGGAAGGTGGTCGCAGTCCAGGGGCCACGCAAGTGTAGGAAGCCTCAGGCCTCTCAGGAGCAGCCTCTGCCAGGGCCTGAGGCCTTCTGCGGCGTGCTCAGGCTGCTTCCAGAGCCCAGGGCACCTTCCAGCTCTGCCTCAGCCCCGCCTGGCAGATGAGGGGAGGGGCAGAATGGCCTCCAGCTTCCCTGTGGGGTGACAGCCCCTAGGACTGGTGGGCACAGGAGACAGGGTTTCCCGGACCCCTGCGGAACTCAACCTTCAAGTCAGCAGAAGCAGGGGGACTAAACTCTGCTCAAGTGTGGGAAAGCGCCCCCACCAGCCCAGAGGGGTGAGCGCCAGGAAAGTGAGCCTCTGCCCAGAGCTGGAGGGGAGGAGGAAGGCGGCCCTGGGGTGAGGGGACGGTCAGAGAGGAAGCCCGGTTGGCCACAGTGGGTAGAGTGGAGGCCCCTAAAGGGAGTGGTGGTATCAGCCATCCACCCAGAACTCATGGCCACAATCGTATGGGGAATAAGGGTCTCTGCAGATGCCTTTAAGTGGAGGGTCTTGAAATGAGGTCGTCCAAATGACCAGGGTATGCAAAGAAAAGGAGAGAAGAGCTGGTGCAGTGGCACAGGACTGTGATCCCAGTGTGCTGGGAGGCTGAGGCAGGAGGATCGAAAGTGTGAGCCCAGCCTGGGCAACTTAAGAACTTAGGGAGACCTTGTCTTGAAATAAAAAGTAAAAAAGGGCTGGAGCTGTAGCTTGGTGGGAAAGCCCTGGGTTGCACACCCTCCCCACTGCCAGGAACAAACACATAAATAAACACGAAGCAGCAAAGCCCATGTAAAGGCTCTGACTGACACTGAAGCTACATAGCACGTGCCAGGTGCAGCTGCCCGATCTCTGCCTCCCGCCCGGAACTGGGAGAAAACACGTTGCCCATGCCATGTGCCTGCCTGGGCACTGCCTTGTGTTGTGTAAAGGGCTGAGGGCCCCTCCCTGTGTAACCACAGCCACCCCACCTGGCATCCCGTGGGAGGGGTCAGGGCAGCCCCAGCAGCCCTGGGCACGGAGTGGTGTCCAGGACGAGAGGGGATCTGTGCCCTAGGGGGATAGGACCAGTTTCTCCTGCCACCTACCTGGACAGGCACAGGGCCACTGCAACCCCAGGTGAGGGCCACCAAGGGCCTCCTGGGCCTTCTGCCCATACCTCAGCCACTTTGAGCCCAGCATGACCAGTGGGGGCGGTAACTGCCTCATAGTCTGGAAGCCCCTGAGTCCCAGCCCTGTGCTGTGGACTCGCTGCAGTCCATGGTGCATCTAGGGCGAGTTTGTGCATCACCTGCAATCGGCATGCAGGCTTTTCTGGTTGGAGGCCCCCAGAAACACTTTTTGGAGCCCAGTGTCTCAGGGCCACTGGTGGTGTGTGGTCTCTGAATCACTGGTGGCCTTGCCCCAGCCTCAAACGCTCTGCCTGGGCTTGGCTGGCAGCGCCGCATGCTGAGCCACGGGTCTGTGCCACCCTGTGCTCTTTTCAAGATGTGGCTTGCACAGGGTTGTACCAGCTCGCTGTGGCTAGTGTGCCAAGAGGCCGGCTCGGGGGCTCACAGTGGCCTCCATGTACCATCTTCTATCCCAAGAGCCAGCCCACTGGCCGAGGTCAAGGTGACGCAGGGCTGGCACCTCCCTTCCTGCTGTCCAGCTCCTAGGGCCGCCCCATCCCTTAGCTGGCACCAAGCCTCCATGCTCACAGCATGGGTCCACCCCACACTGGCCCTCAGGACTTGACCCTTTGTTCTCCAAAAAAAAAAGAAAAAAGAAGACAGATCCTAGCTGGGCACGATGTGTCCTCGGTGGAGGCAGGTGACGGGAGGCTCCCAGGCCTCAGCGGGGCCAAGGCCTGGGCCTGATGGCTCTGCAGATTCCTGTCCCCAAGCCTGACTTTCCTCTCAGTGGAAGGGGAGAAGCTGCTGGCTCCTTCCTGGCCCCAGGGGGCCAAGGCCACTATAAGCTCGGTCAGGAGTTAGGTAGGGGCCTGGGCATTTTTAGAAGAATACAGACATCTGTCTCAGGCCCTGCTTTTCAGGCACAGGGACAGTTGGGCCTGGCACCCTCCCTTCCCTAGGTGATGTGCCCTCTGCCCCAGCGTACCTCACCATGAAGGTCTAATTGTCAGTCTACATCCCAGGATGATGCCATTGCTGTTAATATTATTTGATTGGTTTGGTTTTTGAGACAAGATCTCACTATGGAGTCTAGGCTGGCCTCAAACTTACGGCTATCCTCCTGCCTCAGCCACCTGAGGGTGAACGCCACCAGGGCTGGGAACTTCCAGACAAAGGCTGGCCACAAGTTTGAGGCCAGCCTAGGCTCCAGTCCTGGCTGTGGTATTAACCTTTACTTATGTCATACTAACAGTGACAAGTACTGTGAGCTTAGGGGCCTTGCTTATGGCTCCCCATGGTACTACACTGGACAGTGTCCCTAGGGTCACATCCTGCTGGCCTCAGATGTAGCCTATAGAGAAAGGCCCTGGCAAGTGTCCCGAGGTGTGGTTCTAGGGAATTGGCTCTTGTAAGGAAGGAAGGACAGACTGGAGGGATGCAGCCACAGGGCAAAGAGTGACAGGGATCAAGGGCCACCACAGCCGGGAGGGACCAGGAGGAGGCCTGCTCCTCAAGCCTTGGAGAGAGTCCAGTGGGCCAGCACCACCATCAGGCCTGTGGCCTCCAGGCCTGGGGCAGAAGCATCTGTGCCGTTTGAGCCCCAGGCTGGGACAGTGGGAGTCTCAGCAAATGCAGAAATCCTTCCCCTCAGTGCAGGGTCCCAGTCACTTCCCTGTCACCGGGACACAATAGCCAGCACAGGCAACTGGAAGGGGGAGACTACTGTGGCCTGAGCTGCAGTCCATGGTTGGAGGCTCTGAAGGAGCAATTGTGTGGCAGAGGGGCCTGGCAGGAGAGAGCTGCTCGTGGCATGGCGCACAGGAAGCCCAGCCTCCAGGCCACACCCACAGTGACCACTGCTCCCATGCAAGGTCCCGGAGGCCCTTGCCCTCAGCCCTAGGCCAGGCTTGGCAGACTTGGACACTGACCACAGGCTGGGTTTCCGTGCTATTCCAGGCTGGTGGGGACAAGGGTAGCACCCACAGGCAGGCCAATTGTCTCTGGGACACCCTCCACACCTGGCAGGAGGATTAGCATCTTCCAGTGACACAACAGCCTGGGTGCCAGCCAGGGCCCAGGTTCCCCCAGAGGGGCTGTGGAAGTCCTGTAAGTGGCAGTCTCTAGGGGCTGTCCCTGCAGTCTTATGTGTGGCCATGGGGAAGCCCAGGCTCGAGGCTGGGCGTGGGCTGCTAGTTCACAAGGACAGGATGTGGTGAGCAAGCTGCTCAGAGTTGCGACAGGGAGACACAGACACACTTCCACTCTGTGGGTTTCCCTGGGGCCAGGTAGGTGCCAGATGGAAGGTTCAGAGAAAAGACTCAGAAACAGTAATGGAAGAAATGCCTTTGTTCCAACATCAGGACTGTTTCATTTGTAAACTAAAGATGTATCAGGATTAGATACTGTGAAAAACAAAGCCCCACCCTTCCTCTCCACTTAAGTAGGGTGAGACATTTATTTCTCCTGTATGTACAAGAAGCATGACATAGCTGGGTAGCGAGACCTAGAAGGCCAAGGACTCAAGTTCCATTGTTTGAGGTTCTGTTCCCAAAGTACCTCATGGTCCAAGATGGCTGCTGTACTTCAGCCATCATACCCATAGTCCAGACAGGAAGGACAATTGGTAGGCAGAATTTGGAGACATCGTGGTCAGCCTTCCTGACCACTGCCTGTGCCATCTGGGCACCCTGGTCAGCATCTGACCTTGGTTGCTCTCAGTGAATGGGGCCGTCAGGCAGCCTGATCCCTTGTAATGTCTTACCCTTGATGAGTATGGGGCTCCCAGTCCAGGTGTGAATAGCCATAGCACCCTGGGAGCACCCCAGGTGTCCACCTTCCCAGGGAGAATGGGCACCATGATCTGCCCCATATAGAAGCCTCAGGTCAGCCTAAATGGCTCAGTAGGCTTCACTCTTTCTGGCCACTCTTAGCCCCCTCGAGCCCCGTTAGGGACTCACATGTGCTTCCCACCTTCAGGCCTTGCTCCCAGCTCTGCCCAGAGCACCCAGCCCCTGAGCATCCTGTATGCCCAACCACCCTTTATGAGACAGCTAACCCCACCCTAATCACATGACTGCATAGGACAGCCAATCACAGACTCTCCATAATCTGGCCTTGGGTGAGCACATGACCCAAGTTGGCCAATCAGAAGGTCCCACCCCTGGTCATGGGCCTTTCTCATTGGTTGGCATCTCAGCAGAATTCCCCCCAGATTAGCCAGCTTTCCGTTCCTGGGAGAAATATCTGACACATACAACTTAAGGAAGGAGGGGTTTATCTTGCCTCATGGTCTCAGGGGTTTTGGCCATGATGGAAGGGCATGGTGTACAAAGGCTGCTCACTTCATGGTGCTAAGGAAGGAGGAGAGCAGGGGAGAAGCCAGAGAGGAGGGGCCCAGGAACCACTCTAGACTGTCCCCAAGGTCACATCCCCATGACTAACGCAGACACCCAGAGTGTACCACGAACCCCCGAGGTAGCTCACGCAATCCAGGTGACACTGAGATTAACTGTCAGACCCCAAGCAGGCTGCCTGAGTCTATTGGCGCTGCTATAACACAAGACCTGGGAGCAGGAGTGTTGTGAACAATGGAAGCTTAGCTCCTGCAGTTCTGGAGGCTGGGAACTTCAGACAAAGGCTCAGGCAGGCTGGTGTTGGGTGAAGTTGCTCTCTGCTTTTGAGATGATGCCTCACCGCTGCACCCTTGTGAGGGGATGGACACTATCCTTGTGTGGCAGAAGAGGTGGCAGGGTGACCTTCCCACAGCTCTGTGTATGGGCCTGGATCTCAGCCCTGAGGACTGTGCCCCGCATGTGGCCACCTCCTGGAGGCCCCAGCTCTGGTGCCTGTGGGAGCAGTCGTCCAACAGAGATGCCGGCCTGGCTATGGGTTTGAGCTGCCTGGAAATGGTGGGGACTGGAAATGGCAGGAGGACAGGGATGGGGTGCAGAACTGAGGCTTTCCCTGCCTGGAAATGGTGGGGGCCTGCAGGGACACACGTAGATGTGGACAGACTTCTTCAGTGCTTGATATACAACAGACCACCTGAGCTGCTGTGCCCGGGCCCTGAGCTTTCTCTGCATGTGCCACACACTGCATGGACTCCTCTGTGGATCATTCTCGTCTTAATGGCCTTTTGAGATGTCCCCAGCTCATGGTGCCAGGCCATCACAACAGCACTGCCCTACCTCCCTCTGATGCCTCAGGGGTGGAGCCAGTTGGGCTCCTTCTCCAGGAAACCAGAACAGCGAGAGAACAAGCGCAGCCCCCACTGGCCTCTGGGACAAAGGGGACGCGAATTCCTTGCTGGTGGTGGCCTTGTCCAGGGGAAACGGCAGGAGGGGGCTGAGAGATAGAAAGGACTTCCGGGAGACCTGCCACTGCCCAGGACCAGCTTTGTGCTCCTTGGCGCCGTGGCTGCCTCAGGCGCCACATCCCAGGCTCCACCCCTCGGAGCTGGCCCAAGCAGGCCTCTGCCGTTTGCCTCTGCTCAGCGTCTTGCTGTAGATCTCCACCGGCAGCACCCCTGCTGCCCCGGAAGTTCCTGCTGGAGCCCACGACGGGCCTCTCCCCAGCCAGTCAGTCCCGCTGAGAGTGTGAGGGCCATGTGGCTGGCCCCTGCTACAGGAAACCGTCCCATCTTGCTCATCCTTTTGGATCCTCTTCCCAGGCCATGTCCATCTCGGAATGGTACCCAGAGGGTGTGTCCCCAACGTAAGCCTTTTTTTTTTTAGTATTTTATTTTATTCTATGTTATATACAGTCATAAAAAGCCACAGCAGTTTTTCAGCTTATGAACCCTTTAAAAGCAGAGGGCACCAGGAAGGACAGACAAGTACCAAAATGAAGTCCCATCAGGAGGGCATACGTGCAGAGCAGCATTTCTGGGGAGTAATAAGCAGATGCCAATGGTCCGCATTTAGCTTGCGGCGGCTCCATAGTTTTAGAATCTTCTTTGAGATTTGTTCACAGCCCAGTTGTGCCAAGTTGCTTAAAAACAAAAATTAGGAAAGGAAACCAGAATAAAACTCTGAACCCAGAGGGCACTCTTTATAAATCTAGTCATCTGTCGCTCTCCACCAGGGAAAGCCTTGGTTCTGCAACCCGTCCCTGTCCTCCTGCCAGCAAGGGTAGGAAAGAGAAATGGAAGACAAAGGTGGTGCACACTGGGCCTGGTGTCATTCTGCAGCTGTGGCAGGGGCCAATGAGGAACTGGAGTGTCCCTGCCTCCCCTCATCAGCTCAGGAGCTTCCATTGAACATAACAATTAGAAGCCATCTGCCATCCAGATGCAGCACAGACAGCACAGGACCAAGGAGCCGTGACCCCTGTCCACGCTGCTCTGCAGGCCATGGCCCCTCCCTCGGCTGCCACGGTCCCGAGGGAGGGAGGCTGAGGGATGCGCCCCAGCATGATGTCCTTCTTAGCCTGCAGGTTTCTTTTTCCAGGCAAAGATTCATCATGGCCAGAAGGTCTCCTCTTTGCCTCAGTCCCATGACCCAGCCTGTTGCCTGGGTCACTAGGATCTCTCCCAGGGCATGAGTGGCCAGTCCCTTCCCAGGAAGTCACTGACATGCACCATGGTCATTCCCTTCTGGGAATTCCCAGGAGTCTGTGTGGCCTGTGACTTGCCATTTTATTCCAATGCTAACATTTGTTTTTGGAAATTGTACTTTGAGATTACAAAGTGATAGAAAAATTCATCAAAGCCAAACTTTTTCTCCTTTGCTTTGTTGGCACGTATGGCAATAATACACCATGTGTCTCGGGCCCCACACTCTTGCATCTCCCATAATTTAACCATATAACATGTTAAGGGAGAGAGACAGTGGGGAGGAGAGGGGCAGAGAGAGACAGACCCTTCTTTTATAGCTGGGCACTGAGCAGAGATTGTGTGATTTGCCCAAGGCTCACAACTGGGATATGCTGGGGTTTGAACTGGACAGTGGTGCCAGGCAGCAATCTCAGGGCTGTCTTTCTTGGGTGATCCCAACTGGAAGCAACTGTGGCCCAGAGACATTGGGTGAGCTGAGCAGAAACACACAGCATGGTGGGATGCAGTCTGGACTTAAACTTTTATTTTTCGGACAAGGTCTCACTATGCAGTTCAGGCTGGCCTTGAATTCACTCTGTAGCCCAAGCTGGCCTCACACTTGCAGCCATTCCCCTGCCTCAGCCTCCCAAGCACTGGGATTATAGGCATGCACCACTGCACCTGGAATGGAGAGGTTTTCAAACAGATCTGCAGAGTCTTTGACTTCTCCCTGTGGTCTATGTCCCCTTCTGGAACCTGGAAGGCTCTGTGGTTAAAGTGACGGCAGGGCAGACCAGCGCTGGATCACAAAACCAGGAGCCTCCCCTTGCCCTCCCAGGAGGCCATCCACTAGGGGGTCAGCCACTGCACAGCCACCACACTGGGAGTGTGACAGCCTTACACGTGGGCAGGAGCTCACATGAGGGCTCTACAGGCAGCAACCTCTACCAAGCTCCTACCGCCTCCAGTGGTGAATGCCCAGCTAGTGGGGAACTAGCACAGACACCCAGCACAGTCACATCTTCTGGTACCACAGACTGTAGTGGATTGATAACTTATAACCCCCACCTGAACTGAGTAAGCCTGGTGCTGGGAGTGGGATGCCCACCTAGGGATTGTTGCCAGCAGCATAAGAGGCAGAACTGGAGAAGGAAAAGTGATGGCTGGTGGGAGCGGAGAAAGGCTGTTGGAGCTGGTGGAAGCTGTTGGTTGTTTTGGAGGAGCTCGTCATGCTGGCTTTCCTGATAACTCGGCTGTTTTCATCCTCTGAGGAGCTTGGGACCTCGTTGGCACTGAGAATGGCTTTGGTTCACTTTGGGGGAGCTCTGGTCCTCACTTTGAGCATCACTTCCTGGCTCTAGAGGGGAAGATGGTTGGTGCACTGCTGGTCTTCACGAGAAGCTCGCTGCATTGCTTCCTTGATGGGAACTCGGCCACTTTGATCATTGGAGGAGCTCGGGACCTCACTATTGTTGAGGTTGGCTGTGGTACTTTTTGGGGGAGCTCTGCTTCTTCTGAGTATCGCTTCCTGGCTCCAGCCTACATCCCTCAGTCTGCTAGCACAGATTCTTCATCCTGTTGGTGCAGACATTCTAGATTCCACCACTGACCTTTGGGTCTTCGCAGCAGATCCGTGAAACAGGCTTGCATGAGATGTTGTCATGGGCTCTGGGACTCCAGTTGGACTCATGGGAGGCATTGTTATGAGCCCTAGGTATTCCACTAGACTCATGCAGGACATTTCCATGGGATCCAGGACCTTGGCTAATTTCCTTGGTCTTTGTGGACAGACTTTCTGCACTCTCTTGTATATCATTCTTTGGGTGACTATTATAAATAATCATATAAACTATGTGTCCAGACTTATATATTGTTCTTCTTGCAAAATAAGCCCCAAACCATCACATAGCCCTAGGCAACACGCAGTGCTACCATCAGAGGGGTCAGTCCTGGCTTCCTCACCTAGAAAGTTAAAGGCAAAACAAAATGATGTTCTAAGTCACTATATTTCAATATAATTGTTACCCAGCAACACTAGCCATAACATCCCATCTGAGAAGATTTTTTATTGACTCCTCTGAAATCCTGACAAATGACATAGCTCAGAAATGTCCAACGGACTTCTATTGCAGCAAATCCTAACTCCCTGTGTTTGAAGGCCACATGGTTCAGAGACCAAGGTCACAGGATGTCTCAGTCCTTTCAGGATGTGATAACAAAATACCACCGCATGGGTGGCTTAGTCATGGGAGACTTTCCTTCTCACAGTTGTGGAGTCTGTGATGTCCAGGGTCAGACACCGCAGGCCTGGTGTTTGGTGAGGACTGTTTCCTGTTCAGATAGCGCTCCTTGCTCTGTGCTCTGTGGTAGGAGGGGCAGGGCCAGGCCCATTCTAGACTCCTCAGGTCCTCATCACTGCCCAACACCATCTCCTAGTGCCCTCATCTTGGACATTAGGTTGCAACACAGATTGTAGGGAGGAGACCCACACATTCTGGCCACTGCAATGGCTCCAACACTGAGTGCCAAGGCCACTGAGATAGCCCAGGGCTTCCACCTGCCCAGACCTCAGTCTCCCCCTCTTCCCGCTGGGCCGGAAGGTGGAAGCCCTGAAGCCTAAGCATTGATAGCAGCCCTTGGGGCTGGGCAAGGAGGTTGTAAAGCCACAGAAGGAAAGGGGAGGGGTCAGAGAGGGGAGGAAGGACGTGAGGGTCTTAAGGTCCTGCATCTGGGATGGCAGCCACCCACTAGAGGGTACTAGGCAGCACAGCCAGGGCTGACAGGTTCACGGGCTAGTGTCCCCTGGCTCCATCTCTGCCAGTGGTGTCCCTGGAGTGCCTGTGCCGGGAGAGGTTCTCAGAGCCACCTGGGCCAGCAAGAGGCCTGCAGGGTTGTCAGACAAAGCATCTTGAAGCTGGCTGTGGAAGTACACGCCTGTAATTCCTGCACTCTGGAAGCTGAGGCAGGAGGATGATAAGTTCAAGCCCAGCCTAGGCAACTTAGTAACACCCTTTCTCAAAATTAAAAAGTAAAATTTAAAAAGGTATTGTTTAGCATGATGGCCCAGGGTTCAGTCCTTAGTACTGAAAAATCTTTAAGCGTCTTCAGGAGGGCAGAGGTCGGATGAACAGAGCTGTGGACATTCCACTGCTATCAACCACCGAGCTCCACCCCAGTGATGGGCCTGTGAAGAATCCAACCTTCACAGTTCCCTCGGCTGGCTGGGTGTGGAGCCATGACCCACTTTATTCTGTTCCTCTGTCCCGGCCACTTACTCCTCACAAGCAATGGCGACTGAGCCAGCAAAAATGTGAGTTCAAATCCCAGTTCCTCCTCCTTGGAACGCCATGGCTTTGGGAAAGTGCCTCGTGTCCTCCAAGCCCAGTGCTTCGGTGGCCAGGGCGGGGCCTTGGCTAAGCGTGTGGCCTGAGAGGTGGCTGTTCTCCTCCCTCCTCTCCGCAGGTTCATCCCTTGCCAAGCCCCAGGGCTTTCTGTGGAGCAGCGCAGCACATAGTGGGAGTGTAAGCTGTGTGGGTGAGCGGGTGCTGGCCCAGAGCTTCCCAAAGAGAGGGGAAAGGATGGCAGCGAGGGTGCCCGCATGGCTCTCTGTCTGCACATGAGCCACTCCAGCGTCTCAGGCAGGAGTTTCTGGCTTGAGCCCATGTCCCCATCTCTGTACCCCCTTATGTGATGACCCATGTGGGTGCCTGGACTCTGAGCCTGGAAGGCGTCTGCACCTGCTCACAGCTGTACAGCACACAGCAGGGCTCGGAGGGCCGCTAAGGAAGGGTCAGTGCCGGTGCTCCAAGCAGAGATGAGCCATGGGGACTGGCTGCCTGCGCTCTGGGCACTAGCACCAGGCCCACACACAGTAGGGCCTCATTATGTGGCCGAGAGGGAACATGGGGTGTCCCTTAGCTCCTCTGGCCTCAGTGTTTTCCAAGCCCCCAAAGAACTCCGAGTTACGTATTGCAAAGGTGATTTCTAACCTCAGATTCGGTGGGGGAGCTACCCACACAGGTGAAAGGTGCATGGGCTTCGGACTCGGCTCGGGGTTCCAGGCTCCAGGCCGCACAGTAGGACCACTGCCCCCTGCAGGGTTCCTGTGGACAAGTGTCCCACAGTACAGGCGATGCTGCCCCCTCCCCAGCATCCCCGCCTCGCTCCTCCGACCACAGATTGGGCGCACTGCCTGCGCCCAAGAGTGAGCGCCGCTTTCGGAGCCCGCGCCCTGGCTCATGTAGTGTGCTATAGTCCTGGAGGTCGCTTCCCGAGTCTCATTCTCCACTTGAACTGCAGAGAACGGGATCTGGAAGGCGCTCAATGAAAACGACTTTTATGGTCAAGGCGAGAAGCCGAGCGCTCCCTCCTCGCAAGCCCAGCTGGGACTCACCGCCCTTCGTCCACCGCGCACGCGCCTCCTTGCGCCCGCTGGGACTCGGGCGGGGCGGGGCCTCGGGCGGGGCTGGGGCTGCGCGGCCCAATCAGCGCTACTGGTCCCTGTGGGGGGGGGGGGGGTGTGGCCGCGGGTTCTCCTCGGTCTACAAGTTTCGGTGCGCGGCGCTCACAGCTCCCCACTTGTAGCCCTCAGCGCAACTCGAGCTTCGTGTCCCGAGCCTAACCTCAATCGCTGAACCGGCCGAGCCTGCTGTGCCTGCGCAGACCCTGCTGCACACGGGAGACGCCGCGAGGTGTAATCGGAGCCCGTGGAGGTAAGCGATTCCTCTCGTTTACTGCAAGCTGCGACCCACTCTCCCTAATGTCCAGGAGCCAGAGGGGATGCCATTGCGTGCAGCGTGGCGGGCACTGTGGTGAGAGCTTTCCCAGTGCGCAAAAGCCGTACTTTGAGACCTGCCGTTTACAGATGGGGAAACTGAGGCACAGCTGTCAAGCTTCTGGGTCAGGAAGCTGCCGAGCCTCCTTGGCATTGCAGTCCCCATGGGCACAGTGGGCTCCCCGGAGAATGCTGCTTTGCCGTTCTTGTTGGCTCACTAGGGTATGTGGCGGTCCGGTGCGCACTGGCTAATGTTCCTGCAAGCAGACAGAACATGTGGCAGGCTGGAGAGTTCGACCCACATGTTGGGGGCAGGCAGGGTGGTCACAGGCAGGTGAACTCCTGTGCAATTCACAAGGCCACGCCCCTTTACAGTTCCATTCACAACAACCCAGCGAAGTGACTTTTCCCATGCTCCAGATGGAGAGTCCAGGGCAGAAGGAAGGCAGCTTCTGCCGCTGCCAAAGCTTCAAGGGCATGGGTCCGGGTGTGGGGCAGACAGTTCCTGCAGTGCCAGGGAGCTTGCTTCAGGGCTCCTTAGGCAGTGTGGGTAGTGTGAGTGGGGAGGCTTGGCTTGGGGCCGAGGGTTCGTTCTGGGTCCTGAGGGTTCTGTGCCCCAGATGGAGAGTGTTAGGCCAGCAGACCCAGAGCCGCCTTGCACAGGGCTGGCTGGTAGGCACACCAGGAGGGACTCGGCAGATGCCTGGGCATCTTTCAGTCTAAAGGTGTGATGCTGTTCTGGAGAGAGAAGCCTATAGGAAGGAGGCTGTCTAATGCCCAGGTCGGCCAGCAACCAAGAGTGGGTGTGAGTTCCACTCTGAGCCTCCAGACTCCTTGCCCTGTGGGTGTGGGAATTCCGCCACCCACATCCAGGTCAAGTCTGACAGTGCCACAGGACGAATGCATGCCCAGGGCTCTCTGTGCTATAGGCATCTACTGTGCCCACATCTGGCTGTCTACACATGGGGGAGGAGCTGGAAGTGCCAGCTGGGTTACAGTTGTGGCAGGTGCAAGGCCCAAGCACCTAGGGCACCTGCAGCATGCTTGGGCAGTTGGGGAAACAGAGGCCTGGCAAAAGGCAGTGCCTTGGCTGGTGTGTGGTATGGTCATGCAGGTGGGTTTTGGGCTCTGAGTCTTGCCTTTTCTAAGACCAGTCTTCACTCACTGCCAACCCCACCTCTCATGCTGGTCTTCAAACTCGAGTTGTTCAGCTGGAAAGGAGCTTGGGTAAAACAGCTGGGTGCTGAACGCAGAAAGGAGGCTGAAGCAGGACATCTTGATTCCCACAGTGCCCTGCAACATCAGAGTGAGAATTATAACGGCATTTACAACAACACCAAGCTGACTCGCCTGGCACTCACTGTGCAGCTGTGCCCAAGGTGCTCAGGAAGATGTAACTGGTGTCTTTGGAGGTGGCCTTGTTCAGAGGCGCACCCTGAGGCTCAGGGCAACCCAGGCTGTGCCCAGTGTGCAAGGCTGTGGCAAAGGGCTCTATCCTGGCAGCACCTGTAGGGCTTATTAGGAAGGTGCTCAACTAGTGACAAGCCTGCATGTCACCAGGGATTCCAGGCCCGGAGGGGAGTATGCTGACCCGGACGGAGCTTGGGCTCAGCTGTGGACAGGTAGGGGCTCGGGTTAGCACTGGCCCAGAAGTGCTGGCTCTGGCTGGGGAGAGCGGAGGGCGGGGGGTAGTATAGGGCTCTTCAACACCCGGAGCCATCCCTGAGGGACCCCAGGGTGGAGGTGACAAGTGAGATGTGTCCGAGGCCAGCCCCCGGCCCTGATTCCTCAGCCCTGAGGAAGCTGGACCATTCCCCGCCTGTCGCCAGCCTCAATTGCTGCCTCCAGGAGGTGCCTCCCTGTCTGCTGCTCTGGCGCAGGAGGGTTTTTTTTTTTTTTTTTTGCAATCTCCCTGGTTTTTGATGAGTCCCAGATGTACAAACAGCGTCACACAGGGGGCTGAGGCTGTCAGGAAGAGAAAGCAGATGGGCGTGATCTCACCTCACTGTGACTCCGGCTTGCTGAGTTCAGTGGGTGCCCGGACTTCCACAGGCTGGGGACGCGGAGCGCCTTGTAAAGTCCCAAGCAGAACATGCTGTGTTCTGGGCAGGCAGAACCCGGCTATCACGAGGTGGGCGGCGGCGGCAGGAGGAGGGCAAGATGAGTTTTGTTCTTTTTTGCTTTTCCTTGGATATCTATTGTGGTACAACTCACATGAACATAAATTTTACCATTTTAACAATTTGGAAGTGCACAATCCAGTGGCACTTAGTGTTTTGCAGTGGTATGTGACCACCCCCACTACCTAGTTCCAGAACATTTCCATTATGCCATGAGGGAATCCTGTACCCAGGACCAGCTAGTCTCATTCCCCCCGCCCCATCGCTGGCAGTCTACTCGGTCTCTCTAGACTTGCATATTCTAGACATTGCATGTATCGGAGTCATACAGTGTGTGGTCTTTGTGTCTGGATGTTTTTACTCAGTATCATGTTTTCAAGGCTCATCTACTTTATGGTATATATAGTATAGTATATAGTATATAGAGTATAGAGTATATATGAGAACCTCATTTGTTTTTCATGGCTGAATAGTATTCCACAGTATAGCTAGAACACAGTTGCTTATACCTTCATTAATAGGAGCATGGCTATCTCCCACCCTTGGCTATTATAAATCATCCCACTCTGAACATCTGGGTGTAAGGCTGTGTAGACATATGCTTTCATTCCTCTTGGGCATGTCCCTAGGAGCCAAGTTGCTGGGTCAGAGGTGATTGACCTGTGCTCTCTTTTGCTGGCTTTCTTCTTGAGGAAGCTCAGCTCTGAGGATCCCACTCCAGGATGTGCTGTGCCCCCCCTCAGGGTGCCGGGGACCCAGCATCTGGCCCACAGCAGCAGCTGGCTGGGAATCCCGTGTGGGATATGGCCCTCATCCATATCTGGCTCAGCTTGCAGCAGTGGGGATTCTGCCCGACCCTCCCCAAGGGTGAGGACACCGTGGTCCAGCCAAGGGCGATTTATCTCTGGTTGTTTTGAACCCTGCATCAGCTTAGACAAAACCACAGAATCAGAGGGGGAAAGGCCTGATGAAAGATTTTGCAACTTCTTGACCATCTTTGAAAAAAAATTGTAAATTACGAAATCCCACATTTTCAATCTCAATTTCTGGACGGCGTCCTATTTTGAGAGCAGGCGGGCGGGATTCTGGGGAAAAGAGGGTCACTCTTTGTGCCTGCAGCCCTGGGAGCCTGGAACTGGCCTTACCCCGGGAGCCTGTGGCTATGGAGAGCTCCCCTTGGCTCTCTGGGGCCAGGAGCTGGCGCCTGGCTGTACCTGGGTGCCGAGACCCAGGGATGCCTAGAACAGAGAGAGTCACTGGTGGCAGGGAAAGAGGAGTGTGTGTGTGTGTGGGGGGGGGTGTCAGGCAGCAGGCCTCTGAGCATGCCAGGGCTTAGGGCTGGGCATGGCGGTCAAGTGGCAGGGGTCCTCCAGCAGGCGTGCTGAGCTGTAGCCCTGGGCCTGAGAGTAGCACAGCCCAGAGAGGTGCCTGAGCATGTGCACAGCAGCAAACCCCACAGCCCCTCTGCTTGTGGGGAAGGAGGGGCCCACATGGTCCTCTACCTGATGCCCTCTAGCACCCTGCTCACCCTCCCAGACACAGCCATGGGCTGCCTGGAGTCCAGCTTGCAGGTAGGGGCTGCCCGTGAGACCTAGAAGCTGGGCCGGCTGGAAACTGGCTGCCAGGTCTGGTAGACCAGAAAGGAGCTGTGCAGGCAGGCCACAAAAGTGTGTGCCACTCACCTGGTGACTGAGAAGCCCTTCCCTCCCCTTCCTCACAGTCAGGTGGGGGAGCGGCAGTGCCCGTGCTTAGCAGGGAGGCCTCGGGCTGCATACTGATGCCAGAACATCAGACGAGAGCCTGTTCCTGGCCATTTGGAAGCCTGGCCCCTGGCAATGGCATTCAGTGCTCAATGCTGGGCACAGCCAACCTCGCCAGCACCTTCCTGGGCTGCCCTGGGACCCAGCCTTGAAGGAAAGAGCTGTTTCCTGGGGACACTGAGCCTCAACTGCGAGGAGGCGGGTGCCCACTGTCATCCCCTCCCAACTCAGCCGGCCTGGCAGATGTTGTCAGCAGGGCTTTGGCAGCGGTGGAGGTGAACCAGGCCCTGTCTGGAGGGCAGAGCCTGGTCCAAGTGGGCAGCCTACAGTGGATCTGGCTGGCTTGGCGGCCCCCAGGCTGTCTGGGCGGGGGCTCGGGGTCTCTGCTGGGGTGCTGGAGGGCAGGCCTCGGGGACCGCTCAGTTGGGTGTCTAGCACTGCTTCTCCAGACCCTTCCTTCCAGCAGCCTGGATGGCTGCACACTTAGACAATGGTTCCTCATCAGAGGGCACTGTCATGCACAAGTGCACGATTGCTCATTCCGGCACCTTGGGGTGATTTCCTCAAGGAGGAGGCCACAGTGCGGAGCATCCCATGAAGCCCCTTGGGCTTCCTCTGTGGCCCCCGGCCCGGGGAAGCAATTTCGCCCCGTGGAACAGGCTGCCTTCTGGGCTAGAACCTGAGCCCTGCATGTTTGGTCGCAGTACCAGAGCCTGTTTGCATTTACTGTAGAATCAGCCCTGCACAGAGTGGCCTTCAAGGCCCAAGGGTCCCCAGAGGCGCCCCTCCCCCCGCTGCCCTGGTCTGGTGCCTGTCCCTGCTCATGCCCAGGCATGAACCGTGGCCTCCGCCCATGCAGCACCTAGTCCTGCAGCTCTGTTTCCTTGAGGTCTCCCCACAGCTCTTTGCCTTGGTGACTGCCCTGTGTCTGTGCTCTCCTCCCTCCAGGCAGGCACTCTCTCACCCACTTGAAGGATCTCCAGGGCTCCCTGGTACTGGTCCTGGGGACTTTCACCTGGAAAGAAGCCATGTTTCTGACTCATCCCTGCTGGTGCCCCTCACCAGTGAATCATGGCATTCGGGCTAGAGCCTATCACCAGCAGCAGAGGCACAGGGCACCTGAGTCCACCCCAAGGAGAAGGGATACAAATGGCTTTGGCTGCCTGGCCCATAAAGCACATTTTGTGTGGCCTCTGCCCCCTCCCTGGCCCAGCCCACTAGGTTGGTGACAGGCCCTCTGGATGACCCTCAGCCCTGTGGGATAGTTAGATTCGAACCCAGGCCTGAGCCAGGGCCACGCTTCCCACACTGTCCTCTGGGGCCAGCTGGTCCTCTTCTTCCTGTGGCTCAGAGGGCTCATGTCCTTCTGCAGAGCTTTGCTGGGGACCGTGTGTCCAGGGAAACACTCCATGCCTACAGGAGGAGAGATGGCCAGAGTGGTACACAGGGACTCTGAGGATGTTGATTGGTCACCCACAGTATTTGAGAGCCCTGGGGCTTGCGTGGAATGTGTCTGGTTTCTTTCTTTCTCTGCATGAAGTAGGTTGAGTGAGTGGTGAATGATGGTCCTCCTCTTTCTGCCTGGAACTTTTTGTTTTCTCAGCACTGTGTTAAAGCGTAGCTGGTGGGCTCTGGGTCTGCTATCTGTGTGTGAGCACCCTTGGTTGTGGGGAAGCTCAGGGAGGCAGGAGAGGCAGGGTGCCATCCCTCGAGCCTGGCTCCCAGCCTGTAGCAGGCTTGAGGAAGCCAACAGGCTCTGGAGCCTGAGACGGGCCTCCCCCACCTCCCTCTGTCCAGGCGCCCTTGGGGTGGTAACGGGATGTCCTGCCCGCCCCGGGGATCTTCCCGCCATGGCCTCATTCCTGGAATTTCTGGGTGGTTTGTGGGGACGGCTGGGATCTGCCTCCGCCTCTCTCAGCCTGCAAGTGCTGGGTTGGCTGTGAGGACCAGCAGAGCCCAGGGAAACCTGGCCTGGGTCAGCTTCTGCCCACTGTTGGGGGCTGGGGTTGGCACTGCCTGGCCATGGTGGGGCGTTGCTGTGTGCACAGCCATGTTGTGGAGTGAGCAGACCAGACTTCTGTGCAACCACAAGGAGGACTCCCGTCTGTTTGAATCCATTCTCCTTGCCCGTGGAATGGGGGCCAGCACCCTGCCCCTCCATCCTCCCTGGGGACCCAGGGTGACTGCGTCAGGACTCAGGTTGCAGGGCCACCAGCCGTGGGAGAGCTGACAGACGCATTTTCAGAGAAGTTGTGGCCAGCTCAACACAACCACCAAGAGATGTTAAATTAGCAAACTTGCAGTTGAGTTGAGTACGTCATATTTAAAATCCAGGTAGTGCATACTGGAAATGCACCACTTCCTGGTTGCTTACTACATCCTCTTGCTCTCTCTGCCCTAGAGACTACTGGTGTCTGTTGTATCCTTAGGGTTAAATTGTGACTTGGTGCCATGCACTGAAGGACTCTGCTGAGACACCAGCTCAGGGCTGTTGGCCGGCTGGGGACCCACAGGCTGGTCCAGGCAGCTGGCACAGAGCCACAGGAGGAGACAGGGTGGCACACAGAGGTGGCCCCTGATGTGTCATTGCTGTCAGCATGAGCTGCCAAGTACCCATGGGCTCTGCACAACAGGTCCTGATGACCTGGAACCTCTTTCCTCAGAAATGGCCAGCATGGGGCTCACACTGAGCTCAGCTCAGTCTCAAATATGGTGGGGGCTTTGGTATTTCTCCCAAGTGTAGGACACTTAAAAATTGGATTTTGTGAAGGCCAAGACTGAAGAGAACTTTCCCTTCAGAGCTTACCCACTTCTATCCCAGCCTTTTGAACTCCTTCCTGCAGCTGCTGGCGGTGCCATTGCTGGTCTTGGTAGCTGCCACTGCTGCAGGCTGCCGTGCACCTCACTGTCACTACCCAGAGCTGGGGCCTCTGCCCACCCTCTGCTACCAGAAAGGCTGAAAGCTGTGCCCAAAGCACACAGCCAGTGAGAGGCAGTGTTGGGAATCGAGCCCAGGTCTCTTCCTGAGAGCCCAGGCTACCATCAGCAAAGAAGGGAGCTAGGAATGGTGAGCGTGCCTGTAAGTAATCTCAGTACCCAGGAAGCTGAGGCAAGGGGATTGTGAGGCTGAGGTCAGCCCTGGCTGTGTACTGAGTTATGAGCAATATAGCGAGACCTTATCTCAAAAAACCAAACCAAACTAAACCCAAAACAAGCAAGAAGAGGAAGAAGGAGAGGAGGAGGAGGAGGAAGACTCAGAAACCACACATCATCCTTATATGGCTCTTCTGATCTAGCGGAGAAGAGAGCTGCACTTTCATCCCCCAAATATTTACTGAACAGTGACTCGTCACCCACTGGGGACTCAGCACCAAACAGGCCGGGGCTCCCCAGGAGCAGCTGAAGCTGCGCAGGCACTAATCCACCAGCCTGGTGGAGGGAACAGTGGGCAGGAGCGCAGCCCCGGGCAGGGCTGGGAGCCGAGATCCGGCATTTCTGCAACAGGGCACAGCCGTGCTGATGACGCAGCAGCTTGCCCTCTCTGTCCCTGCTATGCAGGCTTGGTGTGATGGTGGCATCTTGAGAGGTCACCACCGAGGAGACCCCTTGCTGGATTTGGAGCACAGCAGTGTGCTGGACCCGGTGTGCATAGAGCCCTGCAGGCAGCAGGGGGCAGTCGGGGAGGGGAGCAGCAGCAGGCACAGGTGTGTCAAGAGCCCCGAGCTTGGGCTGGCATGCAGCCTTGCCAATGCCCGTGTCCACCATTGCAGGCTCATGTGCTTGACCTGGGGCAGCCAGAAGGCCTGCCTGGCAGAGCCGCTGTGGGTCTCAGGGTTCTGCCATGCTGAGTCCTGCCGACGGCCAGTCCTGCAGCCTGGCGGGCCCTCAACCAGGGGAACCAGGGGATACAGATGGCACTGTGCAGAGCCCTAGGGGACAGGCCCACTAGTTGCCACATTGTCTTGAGATTTCTGACATGGAATTAGTGCATTCGAGAGAAGAAGCTCCCATAATCCTAGCTCTGATGCCCCTCCCCAATGCCATTCTTCATCTGGAACCTGGTCTGCACCTGGTCATGGTCCTGCCACTCACACACACAGACAAACACATGCATGTATGTAGATCATAAATCATACAGAATATAGATAATGTACTTTTTTCTTTCTGTTTGCAGTGCTGGGGATGGAGCTCAGGGCCTTGTGTATGCTAAGTATATCCCATATCCCCAGCCTTGTTTTAAAGCTTATATAAATCATATCATCAGCATAGCATAATATTCTACAACTTGCTTTTAAAACAGCCATGTATATTATATTTATTACTACCAACCCACAGCCCTGGCATGTTCCTTTGACCTGCAGCCTAACGTTCTACCCCCTCTTGACTCATCACCTCCCGGCCAATGCCCTTTAGGCTGTGCGAGTTTGCGCCTGACCTGGCTTTTGTCTAGGCAGTCACTGCAGAGTCGCATGAGCAGCTTTGTTTCCCTCACTGTGCTGCAGCACGGAGTGAGACAATTCGACTGCGTGTGACGCCAGGGGCACATGGTGACGTCAGGCCCTCCTTCCTCATCTCACCCCTGCGTCAGTGCACTTTGGCAGCTCTTCCTTGAGCCTGGCCTGCACAGCGGGGATATGCGTGGGTGGTGGGGTGGCCAGCCTGAGACAGCGGGGCTCTGAGAAGCTCTTGGTTTTTTTCCCAGCAGAGCCTGAGAACCTACAGGGTTCTCCCTGGGGAGCCGTCCCAGCTCTGGCTTGGAGAGGCTGTCCCCTCCAGGGACAGCAGCACCAGCACACTACAAAGGGATGGCGCAGCCTGGATCAGGACCCTGCTGGGCTCCAGGGGTCGGGCTGGGAGCCACTGCGTTCCCAGAGCTACCCCCAACCCCGCCTGTGCCAACGCTCTGCTTCCTGGAGTGCCCAACCCAGCCTCTGTCCCTGCTTCTGCCGTGGGAGTCCTGCCCCTGGATGCCCTTCTGCAGCCGCCAGCCCAGTGGGCAGAGGCTGGGCTTTGGCAGGGTGAGGACCAGGGAGACTCCAGGGCCAGCTTGGGTGGGCTTGAATTCAGCACAGGCTGCCTCTTCAGACTGAGTTCTGGAGCCTGGGCCTGAGACCCGAGTGTCCTTGGTCAGCCCTCTGCCCTGCTGGGGCTGCACTTCTTCCTCTGTCCCTGACCCCCTTTGAGGAGGGGCCAGTGTGCTTTTCATCCAGCGCGGGAAGGCCACTGGGTGTTCGTGTGCTCCTGTGAGAGCTGAGGACCCCTGTGTGTCTGCTCTTGTTTCTCCATGCCCAGAGCAGATGCTATAGCAGAGGCTGAGGTCTGCGGCCCGTGGCACTGAGACCGAGGCCCCAGGGACCGACGTCCTCAGAGCTGTCCTCAGCCTCCGCGTCTTCTGTTAGCACCAGTGACTTGGGCTGGTCCCGCTGCCGCTGCAGCCTCAGCATCCTCCCCTGTGAGATGGGGCAACACAGCTGGGCCCTGGGGTTATGAGGATGATGGGAAATGATGTGGCCAAAGCGGCCAGCTAGGGCAGGCACTGATGGGGTTCTCTGAAGGACCGAGAGGTCCAGAAGGCCCATCCTGAGCCCCGAGTGGCCAAGCACTGAAGGTGTTCTGTAAGCCTGGGTAGTCAGGGAGCTGTAGTGACTGCATAGCTGCAGACCCCACCTTAGGTGACCAGAGCACCGATCCCCAGCCCCATCCCTCCCTGTCAGGTGAGGTCCGGGAACACACCTGGACATGAGCTCCAGGGCCACCCTCAGCCCTAGTGTCAGCTTCATCATCTGCAGGATTTGGGTGCCCCCGCCAGGGGGTATAGCTCAGTGGTAGACCATTTGACTGCACCTGCGTGAGATCAGGGCCGACTGACTCTAGCAGATTAGTGGCCCTCTGCTTGGGTGTGACCTGTGGCAGAGAGCTCTCTGGTGTGGGCAATGGGTACCAGCTACCCTGATGAGCCACTAACTACCCTTGTAAGCTACTAACTACTTGTATGAACCACTAACTACCCATATGAGCCACTAACCACCCCTGTGAACCACTAGCTACCCATGTGAGCCACTAGTTACCCTGTGAGTCCCTAGCTACCCTGTGAGCCACTATCTGCATGGCCAGCTCAGCCCCAGCGTGCCTGTGACAGGCTCCCTGCTAGATGCAGGCTGGGGGAGACTGCATGGTTGTTGGAAGCTGTCCTGGTCTGTTTTCCATGGCTGTAACTAAATGCCCAAGGCTGGGCAGTTTATAAAGATGAGTTCATTGATTCTAGAGGCAGACATCCAGGATGAAGGCTCTGGCATCCGCCATACTGTTACGCAGCAGGGGCATCTCCTGCTGAGACTGTTCTGTCCCTGACTCTTCTTACAAGCCACAGCCCCACCCTCCTGACTGGGCTGCTTCTAGTGTCTCCCAAAGGCCCTGCCACAAACACCATCAGCCTGGGAATTTGGGAACATGTCCTGGTGCACGATCTTTGGGGGACTTATCAGACACAGAGAGGATCTGTGTGTCATTGGGTCTTGGGGACTTGGCCAGTGGGTCAGGGCCTGCATTGTGCTGAGCAGCCCACAGAGGAGGCCTGCACCTGCTTGCGGTAAACTGAGTCTGACATGGCAGGGAGTGGATGTGTGCTGTGGACCTGGGCTGACGCCGTGTCCTCTGGGGACATGCAATGACTTCACAGGACCTCACTGGGCACAGGGGCAGAGCCTAATTCTAGTCCGGATACACAGGAGCGCTGGCTTGGAGTTGGGAGATGCAATGGTGGAGAGTTCAGGCCCAGGGCCCAGTCCCAGGGCAGCTTGAACCCTAGCTCCACCCTTCCCATCATCCGGAAAGGGGCTGTGGTCTCTATGGGCCTCAGTTTCCCCATCTGCAAAGTGGGAATGAGTGTTCTTGCTCCAGGCCCTGCCTGAGCCCATACCCTGGCTGGCTCAGCTCAAACTTCTACCCATACCCTCTGCTTCCTCCCAGAGCCTCCAGCGCCCAGCTGCCCCAGGAGCCCAAGTTGCCCTGCATCCCCCGAGTCTCTGCTGCAGGCGTGGAGCCATGAGCCGCGGTGTCCCGAATGCCATCACCCCCTTGGGGCTGGTGCTGCTGCTATGCAGTGCCCAGGGATTCCTCCTGCACAACGTGACTGAACTACAGCAGCTGCTGGGCCGGTACCAGCAGGCTGAGTCGCATGTGCGTGTGCGCAGGGCCATCCCCCGGGAGGACCGCGAGGAGATCCTGAGGCTGCACAATAAGCTGCGGGGCCAGGTGTCCCCCACCTCCTCCAACATGGAGCACATGGTAAGCACCACTGCTGCCTGTGCTGCTTTCCCTCCATGGCAGTAGTGGATTTTTGAGACGAGGCTTGCTATATATCCCAGGGTGGCCTTGAACTTGCAATGATCTTCCTGCCTCAGCCTCCCAAGTGCTGTGATTATAGCATGTGCCACTAGGACTGGCTTGAGGAACTCAACTTCTAATTGGATTTCATTTTAATGAGGCTAAAGCACCTGCCTGTGGCGAGCCACTTCCATGTTGGGCAGGGAAGGTCACCGCGCCTCATGATTGTCCCAGGAGCCCTGCTGTCCCTGCCCACACCCTGTCCTGACCTGTCACCCTTCCCTGCAGACCTGGGACGAAGAGCTGGAGCGGTCGGCAGCAGTGTGGGCCAGGGAGTGCATCTGGGAGCATGGGCCCACCAGCCTGCTGGTGTCCATCGGGCAGAATCTGGCTGTGCACTGGGGCAGGTAAGAGCTGCCGCCACCTCTGCATCCCCGAGCACCTGCAGGTTGGTGTCTGTGTCCAGAGAGGGCAGGGGATGGGAAGGAAAGAGAGCAACTTCACTAAAGAAAAGGCAGCATCAACTCCTTGATGAGGGCATCCCTCTTCAGCATGGTGACACCTGCCAGTCTTGTCATTGACCTAAGGACAGTGGAGCTGCTCAGGACTGTGTGACATGCCACGTGCTCTCTGAGGGATTTGGCAGGAGCTAATGAACCTTTACGTGGCTGCACTGGACCCCAGGACCCCTAGAGCAGCTCCGGCCCCTCGAGCAGCCCCTGCCCCTCTGGATTCCTGGCCTCTAGCTGCATCCAGCATGGCTGTCTCCTTGCCCAGGCCCCCAGAGGCCTCAGCCCCCACCTTTGTCTTCAGATTCAATGCTGGCTTAGGTTACTTCCTCAGGACTGCCTGAGGGATGCCATGGCGCCACTTCCTGCCACAGCCACCTGTGCCACTGTCTCCTCAAACAGTCCTAGGACAAGAGGCCATGACCCTGGCTTTGCTGACTAAGCTGTTGGGGCAGAGTCTCAGTGGCGATGGCTACAGGTGCCTCTCTGCCTGCTGGTCACATGCGCACATGCTCAGTCTGTACTTTCTCCACATGGAGGAAACTGTTCATGCCGTAGCCATGGACTTGTATCTGATGTATCATCTTTCCTCATTAAAACAAAATCACATGGTGCCTACCTGGCCTGCAGGTCCAGGAAGGGGCAGAGGCAGCGTGGTGCCCATGGAGGATGTTCGGGACAGGTGCAGCCGGCAGCCCCAGCATGTGGGTCCTTGGGAGCCTGCGGGGGCCCAGGGAACCCAGGATTCTGGGACACACCTCCCCATTATGGTTTTGGGCATGTTCCATGCAGCTCCTCCCTGCCCAGGGTGGCTGTGTATGGTGGCCTGGACATGACCCCGCTTTCACCACAGGTACCGCTCACCCGGTTTCCACGTGCAGTCATGGTATGATGAGGTGAAGGACTACACATACCCCTACCCTCACGAGTGCAACCCCTGGTGCCCCGAGAGGTGCTCAGGCCCCATGTGCACCCACTACACACAGGTAAGGGGGCGCTCGGCCCTGCACCACAGGGCTTCCTCCCCTCCCCTCCCCAACAGCTATGAACTGCCCCCCGATGGAACCTGGGTGCCATTATAGTCTTCATGGTTGCCTTTACCTTACGGTGGCTCCTGAGGACAGAGGGGACTGTGATCCTCACTGCCGACCACAGGCTCCTCTCCCCAGGCACTGCAGGGGTGGCTGTGTGTTGCTGGGCGTCGCCACCCTTAGGTGCCTACAATGATTTCTTTTTTAATACACGTCTGTTCCTGAAGCAGGTCTCTGCTCCTGCATGCTCCCTGCATGCACTGTGCAGGTCCTCAACTATGTGGGCCTGCTGTGTCCCCTGGGGTGCCTGCCCCTCGCTCAAGCCATGACACTGATGTGTTGTCTTCACAGATAGTCTGGGCCACCACAAACAAGGTGGGCTGCGCCGTGCACACCTGCCCCAGGATGGACGTCTGGGGCGAGATCTGGGAGAACGCTGTCTACCTGGTCTGCAATTATTCTCCAAAGTGAGAGCCACTTGCATGGGCCGTGATGCATTTGCCTGCCTGGGAGGGGCGTGACAATCAGCTTCAACAGGGAGGCCTCCCCTCCGCTCACGCTGCTTGCCTGGGAGTGGGGCTGCTTGAACTCTCATGGAGCCACAGCAGTCTGAGGAGCCCACCCAGCCCCTGCTGAGACAGAGCAGCTCTGGAGCATCTCCGTCCCATTTGGGGGAGTCATCCCAGTGCCCCCACGTCTGGCTCTGTGAGTCCCAGGCCAGCCTGAGTAGATCAGAGGGCTGGAGCCTGCAGCAGGGTGAGGGCACTGCCCTCCTGTGCCTGAAGGTGGGGCGGCCAGCTGTGGCCCCCACGCCCTCCAGCATTCTGGGGTACATCTGCTCCTTGGGGCCAGGATGCCCAGGACACAGAAGGGTATGTGTCCTGCAGCTGTCTTTGTAGTGTGCCCGCTGGCCATCCCTGCACTCCCGGGGAAGCAGTCAGAGGTTGGCATGGACCAGGCCTTTTGGTTTAACTCCAGTTGTGAATGGTCCTGACTTCACACACTGGCCCCTAACAGAGTCCACTTTGAGGAGAGGAGAGAGGTTGGGGCTGGGGATGCTGGCCCAGCCCCCCACCCCAGCCTGAGCTTCAGCAGGGACTGACAGGGAGAATCCTCAGCTCCCTGCTTCCTGGGACCTTGCACTGCAGTCTGGAACTGTGGCCTCCTCTTGGCCTGGCATGTTGTCCTCCTTGCTGGCCTGGACCCTGGCGGGGCTGCTGTGGGTGGGCAGGACACAGGCTGCCCTCCTGATGGTGTTTTTGGTCTGTCCCCAGGGGAAACTGGATTGGAGAGGCCCCCTACAGGAATGGCAGGCCCTGCTCCGAGTGCCCGCCCAGCTACGGTGGAGGCTGCAAGAACAACCTCTGTTACCGAGGTAGGGCACATAAGGTCGGACACGCCCCCTGCACTGCCCCTCTGCATCTCCTCCACACCTGTCGTGTGGACAGAGCTGCGACGTGCCCCGAGATGGCTCCCTGACCAGGCTCACAGCGCACAGTCTTCCTAGAGAGATGACTGGACCCAAACTCCCAGCAAACACCTCGAGAGTCGCAGAGGAGCTAGTGTCTGGCTGGAGTCAGCCTGCTCCCCGTGCCTCGTCCCCAGTGCCTCCGAGCATGTACCTTCCTGTGCCTGGGCCTGCGTCCTAAGCATGGCTTCCTCCTCCTGCCACCCATGGGAACTGGAGTCCCCTGTGTGGCAGCAGCTCCTCAGTGGGCACTACTCAGGCTGTGCTGCCCCAGGTTTAGCCCCCAGAGCTGGGAAATGTGCCCTCTGCCTGGCTCATCACTAGTGAGCTCCTGGCCTGTCGGCACAGCTACCCCTTCGCTGCCGCTGTACACGCTGCACATGTTTCCACCCAAAGCCTCCTCCACATCTTGGGGCTGGCCTATCCCAGGAGGGGCCTGGCGGGCGGGCACCTGTGTCCATGTGGCTCTGTCACAGGCCTGGTGATGGCCGAGTGGGCTTGCAGGATGGTGGGCAGCTGGGACGGACACCATCCCATGACCTTCCCTGGGCTGTGGGGTCAGCTGTGGGCCAGGACCAGGGTCCCAGGCCCTCCCAGAACCCCATGCTCTGCCCCCAGCCAGCCCTTCCTACTCCCTCTGCCCACTCTGGGGACAGCGTGCCTCTGCCCTGCCCCTGGGTCTTCCTGGACCTCACAGACAGCTCTCTGCCCACCAGTTCTCATCACTCCCAGACACCCTGGGAACCCTGTCACCCTGTGACTGTGGCTCCAGGGCCTGGGCTGTGGCAGGTGTGTCTTGCGGGTTTGAAGGAAGGCACCACCTCCCCACAAAGGCTCATTTTCAGAAAACAAACCCACACAGAGGCCTCAGATTCCAGTTTACCCAGAAAAGGTCACTCTGTGTACCTGGCTCTGTATTTTTGGTGGAAAATGCCCAACTGTGCTTGGCAGGCCTGCTGATTCTCTTAGCTAACCATGCAGAAAGTCTCCCCAAAGTGCCTTACTGGATAAGCTACTTAGCAGGGTGAGCGCGATGCTGGGCCAGGTCCTGACCTGTTATGGCGACTTGGGGCTTTAAGGATCAGGTTGAGCAGAAATGGTTTCCTTCCCCAGAACCTCCCTGTGTGGGGACGATGTGCAGGTGGGCTCTGGACAGCAGAGCTCCCCACTGTGTGAGCTTGGGGTGCTCCCTTTGCCTCTCTGAGCCTCGGTTTCCTCACCGGCTGTGTGAGGCAGCGCACTGGGATGGGGCCGTTTGTCCCTGATGTTTAGCAGATAGTTCTGAGCTTTGTCACCAGTAAAACATGCAGCATGATGTACAGGGGCCTGTGCCCTGGGCACTAGGCTACAGAGGTGGGCACCAGGCTGCCCACCACCTGGGGAGTGCCCCACTTCTGATGTGTGCATCTGAAGGTACAGACTTAGGCCGGTCCCTCAGGCAGCAAGCCCTCAGAGCGCCCAGCTGCTTCAGCAGGCTGCACGCAGCTGAAGAAGGCTGTAATTATGAGTCTAGCAATGCTGAAGCCAGTGGAAGAAACCAGCTTATTCCCGAGGCAGCCCGGCTCCCCACAGAGGCCACACTGAATGGCCGCATTGACGGGAGTGAGCCGGCGCCCCAAGTGCATGGCCCTCAGGGGCTGTGGTCTTGAGGAGGGTCCGCCTGTGGGTCTGGCTGCTGGGTGCTTGATTCTAGATGCTTCTGGGCTCTTGTCCTGGTGTCTTTCAATTGTGCTGGAGACGTTTTCATCAGGGACAGAATTCTCGAGGTGTGGATGACTCACTCATAGTCTGGTCAAAAGCTACTATGCATCAGGGACTGGGTGCACCACGATCAAGGCGTGTTCAGCTCCTGGGCTTGGAGCTCATGGCAGACGACAGCCTGAGTGTGCTGCCAGCCGTCTGGGATCATGATGGAGCCAGGTGTGGGATCCACACCCAGGAGGCTGAGGCAGGAGGATGGCAACTTTGTTCAAGGCCAGCCTGGGCAACTTAGTGACCTAGCAAGACTTTGTCTCAAAAAAGTAAAAAAGGGTTGGGAATGTAACTCACTATGAAGGTCCTGAGTCCAATCCCCAGTACCACACACATAAAAAAAGAAAAAATAATAATGGGATTGGAACTTGCCTCCTGAATCACCCCATCTGGTCTCCTGGTCTCTTCAGGACAGGATCTCCTGGGGTGGAGGTAAGGTCACCAGGAAGCAGCTGGAGAGCCCCCATCTGGGAAAGTATCAGAGTCACTTAGGGTGGGTTTGGGGCTAAGGTGGGGGTCAGGCTGACCGTGATCTGGATGTCTCCTGCTGCATGGACATAGAGCTCTGGGTCAGCCCTCAGGTGGAGAGAGCTTGTGCTTAGATGTGGAAGTTGAACTCTGGAATTGATGGATCTCGATGAAACTTAACTTTATCCAAACCCCGGAGGCCTGTGAGGTGCATTGCTTCCTGAACTGAAACCCATCCTTACCAAGCACAGCTGCTGCAGCCCCTCACGTACAATAACAGTTCACTGATGACCTTCAGACTCTTAACAGTGTGAAGGCTGCACCACGTGGACATCATACATGAGATTTTGAATTTGGATCTTTTCCGTCTGGCAATGAGTGGCATGGTCTCCTCTCTCACTGCCCAGCTGCAGCTCCCACCAGCTGTGTGGGAATTGAGTCTTTCTTATGAAGTAGGCTTTGGTTCATGGACTTGTCCAACTGGGCCAGATGTGCATGCTCTTGGCACGTTTACAGCCAGCGGGCCAGGCTGTGCTGTGAGGTGGTTCAGGCTACTAGCTGCACTTCTGACTTCAGCGCTTTCAGCTGCTGGTGGGTTTGTTGGGAAGGAGCCAGCAGGAGGCAAGAGGCTGGGAAAGGAGGACCTTGCTCTGCTGCATAGACCCCATCTCACCTTTGAGTCCAAACAGCTTCTGGCTTGGATTTTTTTCTGGCTTTGATTTACTGAGGGCCATCCTGGTGGTCTGAGGACGGCTTGGGATGGGCTGTTCATGGCCAGCCTTCCAGATGAAAATGAAGATCTCCAAATTGAAGTTTAATTCTGGCTATTTGAACAGTTAATTAAAATGCCTTAGAGCACAGGGATTATGCTCATGACTGGAGAAATAGAACCTTTTGATGTCCTTGCAGGGCAGAACATGAGGGCCGCAGGACCTTCCTGCTCTTAACCAGGGGTTGGGTCTGTGGGTCAAGTGGCCTGGTGGTCCCCAAGTGTTAGCCAGCCTAGCTTGAGGCAGAGATGTGGGTCGAGCTGGCTGCAGGGTCCCCTGAGTCCAGGCTGGAGAAGGGTGCAAAGCATGCTGGTGGGGAGGTGCAGTAGGGGCCTGAGTATGACATGAGTCTTTGTGACCCACTCCTCCAACAGTCACCGAGGGGCACAGGGACCTTGGGGCAGCTACAGCTTTCAGTCAGTACCCATGGTGGTGTCTCAGAGTGGCCCCCTCTAGCAGGTGTCAGGAAAGATGGCAGAGGAGGTGACACGGGAGGCCATTCTGAGGCCCCAGTTTGAGCACTGGGGCCAAGGCAGACACTGGGAGTGGGGACAGTTCCATCTCCTGGCGGGCGGGCTCTGTCTGACCTGTCTTTCCAAAAGGTACCCAGTCCTGTTCATTTCATTCCCGAAACGAATCTCTGGGAAACCAAGCCTCATACAAGTTTCATTTCCAAATCGCACTTTTCCCTCGCAAAGTGCATTTCTGTGAAACCACAGTGTTGCTCTTTTCTCCCTCGCTGCTGTGAAGAGACCCACCTCACCACGCCAGAGACAGACGAGATGAATGAGGTGGAGACACCTTCAGCCCCTGACGAGACGCACGTCTGGGTCCAGCCAAGGGTGGTCAGGCCCACGAAGCCCCGGAAGACTCCTGAGGTCACCTACATGAGTGAGTCGCCATCTCCTGCCTGGGGGAGCAGGAGGTCTCTCTGGGGCGGGTTGGGTCAGGGAGCAGAAGGTTGAGAGTCTAGGCTGACAAGGAGGAGGAAGGGAGGGTACAGCTCTACATTGTTTCCAAAAAGGAAATTTTAAGTCATCAAAAGCCAGCATTAGTGGAACAGTGCTTGGGTGGCTTTTTTTGCCAGGGAAGTATTTTCCAGTTGGACCTTCCTATGTCAGTTTAACAAGTCCATGAACCTGTGGACCAGCTGGTCCTTCCTGTGTCCTTTTGGAGGGGACCTGGCTGAAATTGGGTTCCTCTGCGCTATAGGGGGATCATGACTGCATGGGGGGCCGGGAGGGCTCTGAGGTCACCCAGCATTTCCATCTGTGCTGAATGGGGTAGTAAAACTTTTCTCCGACCTCCAGAACTACCCAGGTACAGAATGTCCCCTGTGTGCCTTGTGCCCTCCTGGCACCCCAGCACCACACCTCCCAGAGCTTTCTACTCCCCTGCTTGGGTGGCCTGGACTCCCCTTCTGCTCTCATGGATCTGAGATAGGCCAAGCTGGGCTGGACGCCTGTGGCTCTGTTTTCCCCAAGCACCCAGCCTTGCCTTGTGGAGGGCCCATCCTCTCTGAGGCCACCTGCCAGCCTCTCTGTCCTCGCTGCCTTTGCATGCCTGGCCTGTGCCCTAACACAGAGGTGTTCTGCAGCCCACTTTGACCAGAGACATGTAGCTGCCCTGCTTAGTTCAGAGCTGTAGAACAGGGTCAATTTTAATGATGCAAAATTATGACTGGTGTTATTTCAAATAACAGCATCTCAGACTCTGATATATCCCTATAAAATAAAATAGGACACTTTGCTGCTCCCACTGGGAACAGGGGCATCTTCCCCTCCTTGTCCATCTGCCCTCCTGAGAGGAGCCTGCAGGGCGCTCACTCTCCCACTTAATGTTCGCAGCACCTCTGACGGCTGCGTGCTATGGCCCTGTCAGTGTGCAGACACTGTACATGCGAGGCACTTGCCCAGGTCACACTGCGTTGCACAGGGCCTCTTTTGCTGTGGTGTGCATTTGTGGTCCCAACATCCCAGAAGAGCAGGAGGGTCCTCCATCCCTGGTTTCTTGCTGTGACACGCATTTCCCTTCCTCTTCAGCCCAGGTTGTCCACTGTGACACCAAGATGAAGGACAGGTGCCAAGGCTCCACGTGTAACAGGTGAGCAGGGTCAGAGTCTGCCCTGAGGCACCTTCCATGAGCACAGGGCATGGTCAGTTGGTTAGCTGCTACTATGCCAGGCTCTGTGCAGTCTCTTGGAAAATGGTGCTTGCCACCGTGACATGGAGCTGGGTGGCCTACCCTGTGCCATTAGTCAATCCTAGCATAACATCCAGTAGTCCCCTGACTTACCCCACTGACTGAGAGCTTGCCACACCATGTTTGTGTAAACCCAGGCCAAGATTTCCCATCTGGCCACCACTGGCACTTCGGGCCAAGTTAGTCTTGGTGGTGGGCAATTCCTGTGCGTTATGTTGATGTCCTGTGCATTGCAAGAATGAATGTCCTGTGCATTATGGGAAATGTCATGTGCATTATGGGAAATGGTTTGTGTCTTATGGGAAATGTCCTGTGCATTTTGGGGATGTCCTATACATTGTGGTAATGTCCTGTTCATTATGGGATATTCAGCACTCATCTTGGTCTCAACCTGCCAGATGCTTGTATCAAGCCCCCCGAAGTTGTAACAGCTAAAAATATCTCCAGATACATTGACAAATCTCCCCCAGGGGGTAGAAACAGCCATAGTTGAGAAGCACTATTCTGGAGCATTGCCCCAGACCCTGTTCCCCTTCCCCAGATAGATACTCCAGTTTAGTATTTTTTTCTCTGGCAGGAAGAGTGCTATAGCCTGCAGGCCCCATGATACAACTGAAGGTGTTGACCTGGTGGTTGTTGGAGCAGACAGTGCCTGCTGGCAAACCAGCCTTGCAGTGACCTTAGCATAGACACCCCCATTGGGGCCAGCATAGCACCAGCATCTCGGAGTGTTTAACCTGCTGCCGTCCCCTGCTAGACCTGGGCCAGCACCTGCTGAGTGTACAGAGACCCAGGAACGTTTGGAAAGTGCCCCCTCCTGACAACTCAGCCCACAGATGCTGCCTCAGGCTTTCGGGTGCACAAGGCCTGTGTAGGTGTTGGGGTTCCACATGTGTCAGAGCCACCCAGGGAATTCTTAGTGCGTCACTGAGTGTGCTCATGCCTCAGAAACTTTGGGAGCCCCTGTGGTGTTCCATGACCTCAGAGTCCTGGCCCACTCCAGTCAGAGAGCATGGGAAGCTGCCAAGGACCAGGAGAGTCTAAGCTTGCTGGAATGCAGGGCTGTCGCTGGAGACAACTCCTGGGCGTGGGTCAAGGGGCTGTGTGCCAGGCTGGGGCTGGGGGGCTGACACTCTTCACCATGTCCCTGTCACTGTCCCAGCTTTCCCAGGCTTTCCTGGTTTAGCCCCAGCCCCAGGAGACCCCTCAGCCTGGGCACTGGACGCTCTGCTGCCCAGCAGGAAGGTGGGTTAGACAGATTCCTGAGAGCTGCTGAGGGACTGGGATGAAGTGTGTTTTATCTGGTCCCCAGGGTGTCCATAGAGCCAGTCTCTCCTCCCGTGTGCCTGCTTATGTGCTTGAGCCGGGCTCTCCTTGAGGGACATGCTGGTCACTGGCTTAGAAAGGAGCTCCAGACCCCTGGGCCACAGGTGTGACTTGGCCAACCCGCAAACCCAGGGACACCCAGCCTCACCTGTAGAAGCCTCAAACAGCCTGGCTTGTTTTTCTGGCTTTTACACTACTCACTGGGCTTCTCTGACTTTAAGATTTTCCTAAGGAATTCAGGAAAATGTATAAAGTGAACAGGAAGCGTCCCAGAACCGCATCCATCTGCTCTGTTTCCTCCCAGTCTTTTTCCTATGGGTGCATGAGGCTAATATTGCTTGCGAAATTTCACTTCATTTTTCACTTACTATTTTGCAAAGTCCATAAATATTCTCCAAACGCTGCTAAGGTATGGCCAGACTGAGGTCTGTTGGGCCATGTCTTTGTCACCGGCCAGCTTATTTCCAGTTTGCACCATTACAGACAGCTGGAGTATACAGCTGAGTTTTTATGGGGGATATGTGCTCACACGGGAACCAGCGGCCCAGACAGGAGTGTGAGCAGGAGTGCTGTCCCTGAGCCTGAACTTGTGTCACAATGCTTAGAAACAGCCCCTTCATTCATGGGTCTTCAGTGACAGGGTTGGAAGGGCCTGGGGTGCATTGGGAGCCCCCTGACCGTCTTCCGTGAACTGGCTTTCATCACCAACCTTACACACACGGGACGATTGTCTCCCAGACCCGTATGTGCCAGGATCGGAACTTTGTGGTACCTCCACTGGTGAAACTTTCCCAAACTGAGTAATGGAGTCGGGGAAGGAACGCTGAGGCCATTGCGAGGTAACCTACCACCATGTTTATCCCTGAACACCACTTTGTCCCTGACCCACAGGTACCAGTGCCCAGCAGGCTGTCTGAACTACAAGGCCAACGTCTTTGGGACTCTGTTTTATGAGAGTGTAAGTGTGGCCGTGTCACCTTCCTTCCCTGGCTCCTTTGGGACTCCGCATAGCTGCTGAGGAAGGTTGGTTCTGTAGGGAAGGGTTCTCTTTCCATCTACGGTCAGGGCAGGCATGTCTGGACTTCCCTGTGGGTAGTCCAGAGGCCGCTGGCTGGTGGAGCCACTCTGGGCGTGACCAGGCCATGTTAGCACACTTCACTGAGTGGGAAGAAAAGGGTGGTTTGTTGCCAAGCTGCGGGTAGCCTGACCAATCAGATGAGTTCCTGAAGATATGCAGTTCAGGAACAAGGACGTGGTTATGGGTGAGGTGACAGGAGTAGGGTGAGCTTTGGCCTGGCCTTGTGGCTTTTAGTGGGTCGAGGACAACAGCTCAGGGGGTTCTGACAAAGACGGATTCAGAACCATGCATGACCACCCCTCCCCGCAGTCCTCTAGCATCTGCCGGGCCGCCATCCACTATGGCATCCTGGACGACAGAGGCGGCCTGGTGGATGTCACCAGGAATGGAAGGAAGCCCTTCTTCGTGAAGTCTCAGCGGCACGGCGTGGACTCTCTGAGGTGACTGTGTTCAGGGTCCCGGGAAGGTTCTCTTTGAGTTCCCAAGGTGTTAGCAGAGCTTTGAATGGTATCAAACCATAGGAAGAAATAAAGATGAACTAAATCCCATAGCTCAGAAGTCACCCCTGGGAGCCGTTCAGCATGTGTGTTTCTAGTGAGTTTTTTGGGTTTAGGTTTCACATGGTTGAATTTTGAATCCTTTTTTTTTACTCTCCTGGCCACCAGAAATGTATCCTAGTGGGTGACTGATGTGTCTTTGCATGTGTAGGCCGTTTTTTGTGGAGGAGGAGCAGGGTCTTGCAACTTAGCCCAGGCTACCCTTGAATTCGTGGTGATCCTCCTGCCCTAGCCTGCTAAGTGCTGGGGAAACAGGCAGGTTAATTCCTTTTTTCTTTCTTTGTCCAGGGATCGAACCTGGGGCCTACACGTTTGCGAGACAGGCCCTTTACAGCTGAACTATCCCAGTGCAGGCCAGCTGAGTCTCAGTCAGCACTTTTTTTTCTCCCTAAAGAACGAGACTTTCTGATTTGGGGTTTCTTTTTTACTGGTTTTTTTTCTGACTTTTTCTTTGTTTCTCTTCTCTTCTCTTCTCTTCTCTTCTCTTCTCTTCTCTTCTCTTCTCTTCTCTTCTCTTCTTTTCTTTTCTTTTCTTTTTGAGACAGGGTCTCTCTATGCAGTGTAGGCTGTCCTTGAGCTCACTTTGTAGCCCAGGCTGGTCTCTAATTTGCAACAACCCTCCTGCCTCAGCCTCTCAAGTGCTGGGATTACAGGCGTGCATACCATGCATGGCTCTTTTTTTTTCTTTTAACCAGTTGGGAATTTTTCATTTAGAAATGTAGGTGTGAAATCTGAAACATTTAGGCCATTGTGTCAGTACTGAAACAAGTTTTGTGTTGGATCGCTTTGGACTTTGGATATTGGATTCAGGTCAAGGGCAGTGTAGTGCCTGTGACACTCCTAATATCTGTCCACTCTATCTCTGGTCCTGAGCTGTTAGAACAGGGATCACACTCTTGTTTCCGCTTCCCCAAGATGATATTTGCCACACAGGATGGTGTCTTCTCTGTCAGTGACTCCTGTCTCATCTGCCTGCTGGAGCAGAGGCATCAGTCACCTGGAGAGCTGGCCCCACAGGGCTGCAGGGTTGGGCCGAGTGGCTTCGCCTCCTCCACATGCCAGTGTGGACCGGCTCCTGCTCCCTGGGATCACGCCCCTTTCTGTTAGGAGGGTCACAGCAGAACTCAGCTGCCTTGAGGGCGCCCACAGCAGGCAGAGAGCTTCTCTGAAACAGAGCTTAGGAAAGAGCTGCTCCCAGAGCACTGGGAAAGCCCCACCCTCCCAGCCAGGAGCCCTGTCTCCTCTAAGACCCTGCACCTGGCATATAGGGAGTAGGGTGTTGGGGAACCTGCCTCATGGCAGCAATGCCAGGCTGTAGGGAACCTCACGGTGCTTGGGTTGGTAGCCTACCCCTTGCACAAGGGCCCACAATTAGGGTTGGGGCTTCCCTGGTCAAGACTCTAGGAAAGTGGGGACAAACGTTCCTGTTCTGTCCCTGTCCCAATTGTGAGAAAACTTTAATACCATCTAGGGATTCCTATTTGCAAGGCCTCCTGCCTCCAGGGATGTGGCAAAATTCCCTCTTCTGGCCTAGGGAGGGACCTGGCCAGGCTTCAAACTTTCTTGGAGATGTTGGCCACGCGACCAGTGTCAGCCATGCCAGAACCAGCTGGGCAGCCATGCACCTAGGCACAGGGTGGAGTGCTAGCTGCCTCAGGGTGTTGCAGATTGCCTGTACACTGGCCCCTTCTGTGGAGCAGGAGTTCCCTGCAGCAGGATTCACTCCAGTGGCAATGTGTTATGCAGGAATAGGTCTGTAGGCTTCTAGCAGAGTCCTTGGCAGCAGAGGGGGAGCAACCCTATTCCAGAATGTTCCAAGGGGCAGGGAGGGCAGAGGTTGAGGCTGCTGTGAGATGCCTGTGTGCTGTGCTGCTGCTTCTCAAGCACTGACCTCGTTTTCTTTTCCAGCAAATACAAACCTTCCAGCTCATTCACAGTGTCAAAGGTGAAAGGTAAGTTGGCCAGGCACTAGGGCCATGGGTTGGGTTGGGTTTCCCAGGACTGTCACTTCCCTCGGTCACCAGCATCACTGCTTTCAGCTCTGCATGGGCCGTTTTTCCCACTGCCCTCTGCACCTCTGCCCTGGGACTCCATCTGTCCTCTGGGGTTGCCATGGTGCTGATGCTCCTTGAAGGCTCCCTAGGAGGCAGCAATTCCTATCCCAGCCACTCACAGCATTGCATTTAGGATCTGGTTCTGATCTGGGCTCAGCAGTGAGCAGAGCTGGCTAGATTAGTGATGTCTGTCATGGGCCAGTGAGGGAGCTCTTCCTGCTGTGCTGTCAGAGGGGAGTGAGCCCTAACCAGAAGTGTGGCCGTGCGGGTGCGGTCATGAGCAAGAGCCATCCTGGGCCAGCCTGCTGACTGCTGTCCTTTGGGTGAGGATCTCTGGTCATTTGCCCTGGCAGCAAGAACATCTGCTTAGTGACCTTCATGAAAATACACCGTAGCGCTTTTTTTTCTTATTACAAAAACAGTGCCTACGTGACCTAGATCATTTAAAAAATACAGAGAAACATTTTGTAATGTTTTAAAACATTTACTTGACCTAAATTCTACTACAGATAACCACTGTGAACATCTGGGTGCATATTCTAGTTTGTTCCCCTGTGTATTAAAAAAAATATATATCACTAACAGATAAGCTTTAACATTTGAGATGAAATTACAGTTTGGTAACCTGAGTTTTTCTTTAAATAATTAGGAGTCAGGAATATATTTCAGTACTTTCATTCTTTGTTTTCTTTTAAACCCAGTTTTTGTGACTCCCCTAGCCTCTCACTGACGAAGTCCTTCTAGGTCTGAATCACTCTTTGGAGGGTGACTACAGAAACCTGTGGCCTGTCCACCTGACAGACTGGACCAGAATCAGTAGGCTCTGGCCCTGGGCCAACCTGCTGGCCTCCTGTGTTTCTGAATAAAGTTTTATTGGGATACAGCCTCACCTGTTTGTTGACACACCACCATGGCTGCTTTCTCCCACTACAGCAGAGTGGTGAGGTCCTGACGTAGACCATGGGCCCCTACAAAGCTGAAAATGTCAACTGTGTGTCCTTTAGAAAGAAAGCTCGCCAGCCCTGGACACTTTCAGGGGCTACAGGTAGCCAGCAACAGGGCTATTTTTTAAACACAGCAGAAGGCCTTGAAGGACAGTCATTGTCATATCCCTCCCCATCCCCAGCAAGCAGCAACTGGAAGCAGGGGAGGTGGTGGAGGGAAGGTCCGGCCCAGTCTCAGCTCTTCCTGGAGGAATGCCTGTGTGGGTCCATGCAGAGGGAAGGCTTCTGACTCAGCGCGCCTCATTCTGCCAGCCATGGTGCGCACGCCTGTGCCCTAGCCATTCAGAGGTTGAGGCAGGAGGATGGCAAGTTCAAGGCCAGCCTGGGCACTTAATGAGGCCCTGTCTCAAACAAACAAACAAACAAATAAACAAACATCCCAGAGCACTGTCCAAAGGGACATGGTCCCATGTAAAAACCACAGGGCTGACTCGCTTTACCCACATACTTTCTGCATTTCTGTCCACAGAGCAGGACCTGGACTGCTATACCACCGTGGCTGAGCTCTGCCCATTTGAGAAGCCAGTTTCTCACTGCCCAAGGTAAGGCACAAGGAAGGCTGGTGGGGCGGGGACCTGGTGTGTCCCCTCAAGGTGGCCTGGGCCACTGGGGAGGGCTCTCCTAGTCTCTGAGCTTGAGATTTGCCACTCTTCTCTCTTAGCCCAGTCTGGGGTCTCCGGAAGCTGGGTGACCTTTGTGGCCTTTAAATCAGCTCAGCGTTGGCCCTGTGCTGGGTGTTTCCTATGGTCACTCCAGGAGGAGCTTTTTCAGTGAACAGTGATCTCCACCACCCTGATAAGCACACAGCATGATGTGTGCAGACGCCATGTATGTGGTGCAGCCGCCACCCTGAGATGAGGAGCCGTGTCACCCCACTACCACGTCCTCTGCCAACCACAGGTCCTTTCTGTCGCTGTCCAGGGGCCACGGCTGCTGTTGGTTTGGGCTTCTTTCTTGTGCCCTCATCTTTTGGACACCTGCCCATGCCGGGAGTGTCCAGAGCCGCTTCTCCCGTCCCTATGTGGAGTCCCATCCTGTATGTGCCACCGTGCCTGTCCGCATGGAGGCTCCTGGGCTTCTGTCCTGATTTTGGTTAGCTGGTCCCTGGAGGCGATGCCTCACAGCCTGACGGAAGGTGTTCTGTCACCCCTGTCTCTACAGTTCCTACACAGCCCAAAGAAAGGGGACATAGGGGACCTCCTCCATGGAGGAGGTAGAATAGGGCCGTGACCCCCGTTCCTACTGTGCTCCCCACCTTTGTCACACTCAGCAGAGCATTCTGACAGCCACTCGCCCAATGGAGCTGGGAACATGGTAGGATCCCCTGGACCCCCAAGCCCTCTGGGGACAAGGACAGCCACCTTGGAGGACCAAGGGGTATAGCATCTCAGGAGCCCCTGTCCCAGACTGGGGCACTGGAAGATTCAGGAAGGAGGCCCCCAGGTCTGAGCAGGGGAGGCCAGGGGAGCGTGATGCAGGAGGGAGAGGAGCCTGGGAGGATCCCCACTGCTCCCTGCCTCCATTCTCCCACGCTGGGCTCTCTCCCCCTCCTTTGCCCCTTCACAGCCTTGCTGAGCCCCCACCTTGGACGTTCACAGGGTTAACAGGCTCTGCCTTGAACATTAAGGAGAAGCAGGAGGAAGTAATTTCAGAGAATACAAAGAAAAAATTGAGAGGGCATGGACCTCAGATGCGAGCATCTCACCTGCCTTTCCCGGAGAAGGAAGGGATTGAGCTCTCAGACTCCCAGCACTCACACCCACCCTCTCTGTCTCTCTTTCTCTCTGTCTCCGTCTCTCTCTGTCTCTGTCTCTCTCTTACCCTTTATTCCTGCCTGCCACTTCCTGTCCCCTTAAAAACACTGGCCCTGTGCCTGGCCCTCTGCCGCCCACTTGTCATGGGCTTATGGCTTCTGCTGCCATCTTGGTATGGCAGCCCTGGGCTCAGGCTCATGGTGATGGCTGCTGGGAAACACAGCAGCCGTTCCCAAGCAGAGCCCACGTGTCTTCCCACTTAGCCGCCTCCAGTCGCTGAGGCCCTTTTCCACTCTGAGGCGCTCCCTGGGCCCCTGGGCCCAGGGCCCACTTGCCTGGGTATCACCCCCACTGGCACACTCTGACCCTGCAGGTGCGGGCACCACCTTCTCCGCCTGGCGTGGGGCAATGGTGAAGAAAAGCTCATTGGCTGATCCCCACGTTACCCCCTCAGTGAAGGCCACACGGCCTGGGCCGGGGTGCTGTCACACCATGGCCCTCGGCCCCTGGACTTCCATCCTTGCTTGTGCAGGCCTTTCCACCCACTGTCTGCTGATGCCCCTCCCACCCTGTGGTGTTTTACAGAGTCCGCTGTCCCGCCCACTGCAGAGACGAGCCGTCCTACTGGGCCCCAGTATTCGGAACCAACATCTATGCAGACGTGAGTACATATGTCCTCAGGGCCAGCTCTCCTGCCTATACCTCAGGGATGGCCCCCCTCATTCCAGTGCCCCGGCTCTGCGACACCCCTCCTTTCTGCTCTGTGGCCTGGTGTCCCCATTTCTGAGGTGTCGTTGCCTGCATCTCCCGGCCCTCATGGAGACGTGGCACGGCGGTGCCTCCCCTTACCCAAATGCTGTGTTCGTAGTGGGAAGCCTCAGTGCCCCACGCTGCCCATTTCCCCACATATTTAATAATCTTTCCAGCTCTCACAGTTCAGCTATAGAAAGCAACCTGTCCACGCCCCGTGTTGCTGTCCTGTGCATCCCTGCATGGCCTCCCAAGGCACACGAGGGGAGCCAGGCCTCCCAGAGGCTGCATGCTAACAGCCACGTGACATGCTTGGGTTCCATCTTCCCCTCCCTCCTGCCTTGCACACGGATGCTTTTGCCTGGTTTTTCTGAAGGGATCTCTGGGCCTTCGCCTGTTCCTCCAGCTGTCTGGGGCTGAGGGATGTGGTGGCCTAGAGGACAAATACAGTCCCAGCTGTGCTGCCAGAGGCTGGGTGATCTCGCCATGTCAGCCACCTCTCTGTGGACTGACCCAGAGCTGGGATTTTCCAGGCCAGGAGTCTTCTGTATCTAAAGCCCATGGGTCGTCCTTGCTGGTCTCCAGCTAACTTGGAACTTTATAATCAACCTGCCCTCAGCTTCTGATTTTTGGAAGGAAAATGGAGGCAGGGTCTCACTTTGCAGTCCAGGCTGGCCTTCAACTCATGGTGATCCTCCTGCCTCAGCCTCCTGAGTGCTGGGATTAGAGGCGTGCATATCACACCCAGCTCCTCATCTTTTCTATTCCCCCTCACCACCACCACCTTCACCCTCATCTGCCTTCAGTTGTCCCAGATTCCTGTAAGGTGAGGCAACCTTCATAATTAAGCTTTCCCCCGACATCTTTCTCTTTCCTCTTTAAATATCCCCTTTCTTTTGGAAAACTACTCAGCTAAAATGGAATTCTAAAAGTTAGGACTGTTTTGAAGGAGAAAATAACATATATTGATTATTACATGGAATGTGCAAACCAAATGTTGCCATTAAAGAACAGAGACTGGTTTAAAAATGAAAAGATAAACTGCATGTGGTGGTGCATGCCTGTAATCCTAGCACTCAGGAGGCTGAGGCAGGAGTATCATCATGAGTTTGAGGCCAGCCTGGGCTACATAGTGAGTCTAGACCAGCCTGAACTACATAGCAAGACCCTGTTTCAAATAAAAGGGATGGGTGCCAGACATGGCAGCGCGTGCCTATAATCCCAGGCCCCTAAAATGCAAGTGCTCCAAAATGTCACCAAGCTGACAGTGAAGACAGAGGCTCAGGATGGATGTGGTTGCTCCAGAGGCTGAGGCTGAGGCAGGAGGATCACTGTGAGTTTCAGGCCAGTCTGGTATATATATTGAGCTCAAGGCCAGCATGAACTTCATAGCGAGACCCTGTCTCAAAAAGCAAAATAAATAAATAAATAAAAAAGGGCTGGACGAAACCATTGCAGCTAAACACACACAATAAGAGGAGGAATGGCGGTGTTACCAGCTGGCAAAGGGGAGTTTAAACCTAAATGTAGTCAACGGGACAAAGCCATTCCGCATGCAGTCCCACAAAAGGTACGGTTTACAGAGAAGCTATGCAGTCCCATCCATGTGCATCAGGCAACATAGCAGCTCAACACAAAGTACAAAGAATTTAGCGGTGTGAGGAAACGTGGAGCTTAGGAATAACGAGAAGCTTCTCGTTAGGCCACACCTGTCACTCGTGGGGTTCTTCAAGGGGCTGTCATGGGAGTCATTGTCCCTCTCTACACAATGGAAGGAAAATGGGTCAGAACAACCTACTCCAAGCCCCAGAGTGCCCACGGCAGGAGAGAAGAATGGTGGGGCAGACTTTGACTCCGTTCTTCCCTTCTGCCTCCTCTGAACACGCCCGCGGCCCCACTTGCACCAGCATGTGTAGGTGCCTGGGTAAAGACCCGGATGTGGCCAGGTGCGCTGACCTGGGCTTGTGCTTCTGGAACCACCATGCACATGGCAGGTCTGACACATATGATGCTCAGTCATCATTTGTTGGAGGAATAATTGAGATATCCCAGCAGTCAGTGCTAAAAAAGGCTTACCAAGGAAAGAAAGAGGAGGAGAAAGAGGCAGAAGAAAAAGAAAAAAAAGAGAGAAAGAAAGAAGGAAAGAAAAAGAGAGAGAGAGAGAGAAAGAAAAAAGAAAGGAGGGAAGAAAGAAAGGGGAGGAGAGGGGAGGAAGCAGGCTTAGCAGGCTGCTCTTGGCCTTCGTTTTTGGGTCAGTCTGTGTTCTGGGAAATGTTGATGCCTGCGGAAACTGCCTGTGTAGCTGAGATTTGTTTGGGGACGGCCCTGCTTTTGGAAGCACCTCCCAGTCGCCCCTCCCTGGCTGCCGCAGCTGCAAGCAGAGGCTCCTGGCCAGAGCAGGGCTGTGCAGACCCGGTTCCTGGTTCCCCTGAAGGATGCCAGGCCTCCCGCCTCCCTTGCTGCTTGGGAAGTTCTTATGGCTGTGCACACTGTACTCCCACACACACCCCCCACACTGGATCAGGGCCCTGGTTCCGGTTTCCCAGGACCCCCAATGATCCTGACTCAGTGGGGCCAGGGATCTGCATTTCTAACACTCCCAAGCAAGGTTGCAGCTGCAGTCTAGGGGATGCATCCGAGGACCCCTGGGGTGGCCACTGCAGTCCCTGGGCCTCACCACTTTGGGTGGCGGTGGTGCTCATTGTAGCTCACAGCTGTGAGTGTGGTGAGCCGCCTGCTTCCGCTGTGTCTCGCTTATCAGCATGGCTTGTTGTCTCTCACCATTGCCGCCTGGCTGGGAGACCCCTCCGCTGCAGGCCTTGGCAGGCGCCCCTGCCTCTGCTCTTGGCCAGGGGCATGACTTTGAGCAGGTGTGGCCGCCACGGCCCTCACTGTTTGTCCTTTGAGAGGGAGTCACCATCATCTTCAGTGACTTGGCTCACTATGTCCATGCAAGAGAAGCGCTTTGAACAGGGCCGCTAAAATGTAAGCGCTCCAAAATGTCTGTGTGCTGAGCCCTGCTGTGCAGTGAGGACAAAGGCAGGGGTTGCCCCAGGTTGCCCAGCCCCGACAAGGTGCCAGGCTCCAGAGGATGGTAGTGCCTTGTAACCTGCAGGAGTCTACATTGTTAGGGACCTGGGGAGGAGTGGATGCCTCACACCTCTGCAGACTCAGGAAGGAGAGAGGTGCAGCTGGTGGAAGAGGAGGCCATGACAGTCAGCCTGCATGCTCAGGGCAAAGCCACCTCCTGACAGTGATTCCAGAGAAATCCAACAGCTGAGGCTCAGGTCTCCCTACTCTTTGCAGTGCTGCACACCGCCCGTCTGTTAACCTTTTTGAGGCACAAACTTCAAGAATTGCAGATCCTTGCTCCAGGGGAAGAGGCTCCCCCTGCAGTTGGGGTGTTTGAAGGACAGGGCAGTAGCTGGCAGCCCTGGAAGGTGTCCAGCTCTGCACAGGCCGTAGGCACCCACTGGTGTTTCCAAGCAGCACTTCCAGGAGCCACCTCCATGCCCACTCTGGGCTGGAACCCCGGGGTGTGTGTATGTGTGTGCTGCTTGTCCCTGTCCCTGCATCAGTCGGTGGGCCCCAGAAGGAGTGTGGCCCTGGCCTTCTGTAGCAGTGGGAAGCCCCACACCATGGTCATCGCGTCTGCACGACTCCTTTGCTACAGAAGGTCATGCATTTGCAGGCTGGGATCAGTCTGTGTCACCTTTGGGGACCTTGGTCCCACTGACCACAGAAGCATCTCCATCCCCTGCCAATTCAGCCAGGAACTGCTAAAGTCACAGCTTCCTGGTGACTTTGGCAAAGGTATGAGTGCCACCAAGCCCATGCCTTTCCACCCCGGAATGGGGGCGGCGTTTGGTGCTCATCTTGGCGGAAGATTAAGCGAGATAAAGACAGCAGGCAGGGGGCATGGCCAGGAGCGTGGCACAGGTGGGCTGCCCCTCGCCGCTTGTGTGCGCTTGTGGCCCCATAGCTCCTGAGTGGTGTGAGGTGCAGATCTCAGCCCAGTAGAGCAGCCGAGGGCAGCAGCCCTGGAAGGAGGGTGGTGACAGCATGTTGTGGACTCAGGAGGGAGGAGCCTTGACGGGGCATCACGGCCACATGGGGGCTGGGGCAGGCGGGGCAAGTTAGGAGGTCAGAACCCAGCCCTGGCCCCAGTGGATGGTGAGCATGGCCACTGCCACTGAACCCAATTCTCAGTTCTCAGGGGTGCAGGCTACCAGTGCTCAGACAGCTCCCCCAAAGCTGTTTCCCCTGGGCCAGCCATGCAGCCCAGGCTCCCTCAGCAGGAACAGGTACACAGGGACTGGGAAACAGCACGTGCTGCCCAGTGGAGGCCCAGCACTGCCCAGCACCTGGGAGAACACATCTGCCTGCAGACCTGGGCCCCCTGAGCCCAGCTGCCCTGGCTTTCTTTCTTCTCCTCAGACCCAACACATCTGCTCCTACCCCAGGGCCTTTGCAAGAGCCATCCCCTCTGCCTGGATGCTGTGTGTAGTTGTTGCCATAGCCATGTCAAGTTCTCTTCCTACTTCAGTCTCCCCTGACAGGTGCTCTAGAACAGCCCCCTGCACTGTGTCTCTGTCTCAAGACCTGCTCTTCTTTTCCCCACAGCTGAAGGGACACGTGTGTGTGTGTGTGTGTGTGTGTGTGTGTGTGTGTGTGTGTGTATCTGCTGAGCCCCTGAGGCCTGGCACACCCTAGGGGCTGAGAAAATTATTTTTGGATGAATGAATGAGGCCTCCAGAGAGCGTCGGGTGCTGCCAGCCATCTCTGAGGGGCCAGAGTGGTCCACCCCAGCAGCAGGGAACCGGGTCATGGCCCTGCGACCCAGCACTGAGTGGGCTTCCTCCCCCGCTTGCAGACGTCCAGCATCTGCAAGGCAGCTGTGCACGCCGGCGCCATCCAGAACGACAGCGGGGGCCCCGTGGACGTGATGCCCGTGGACAAGAAGCGGAGCTACGCGGGCTCGCTGAGGAACGATGTACAGTCCGAGAGGTAGGCAGGCCCATGCTGGGCTGGAGCCCTCCTTCTTTGGCAGGTGTAGTCGAGGTGCCTTCCCGGACACCCTGCCTACCTCCCTTACCTGGTCAGCTAGAACCTTCTCCTGTCTGTGACCACTGCCCATCCTGTAGAGCGCTCAGACCCAAGGACAAGCATCCCTCCAGTCAGCAGAGGTGGGCTGCGGGCTTTTGTGTTTGTGTGTGTGTGTGTGTGTACATGTGGGTGCAGCCATGCATCTGTATTTCCCCCCACAAAACAAGTGGGATTGTAGTGAAGTTGTGTGGTGTTGCACGAAGCCACACACAGAGGCTGTTGAGCTTCCCAGCACGGGTGGAGGTCGGGAGCTCAGGAACTCTGCTTTGCACCAGTTCTCACTGAGCCTGGATTTCCTCACCTGTGAAATGAGGATCCTAGCTCACTGTCCCTGCCTCCCCAGGGAGATTCTCAGAGACGTGCCCATCTGGGCCCCCAGGAAATAAGGGTTCTGTCACTGCCTATGTTCCACTCAGGAGGTCTCAGGGTGCTCATAACTTGTCTCCTTAAGTCATCGGCGAGCCGGGCCTGGGCTGTGCCAGGTGGACACAGCAGAGCACAAGGGAAGCAGCTTTGTGCAGAGGCTCTGTCCTCCCTGCCCGGGGACCCTTGCTGTGCCCCATGATGTTCCCAAGGGGGTCTTTGTTGTACTGTTGCTCCCAGGCATGTCACTGTCCTGGCTTCCCTGAGACCCAAGTCCAAGCTGCACTCACTGTGGGTGTCATCTGGACACCACAGCCGGCACTGGCTGTGCTGGAGGAAGATGTCAGTGGTTCCTGCAACTCCTCCAGAGCGAGACCTTGCCCAGTCCTTCGGCGTCCTCCAGGCTGTGGCTGAGGTCTGAGGTGCCGAGTGAGGGGCTGGCTTTGGGGGCCACAGTTTCCTGACCTATGGTGGGGGAAAGGTTTCGGTGCCTCCTGGGAGCCTGGTGGGGTGATGGGTCTCACAGGGCCTCTGCCTCAGCTTCCAAGTCGACTCAGATCATGGTAGAAAAGTGCAGCCCCAGGCCACCGTGGCTGTGAAATAGACACACAGGGGAAGCTGCTCTGTGTGTGAGAATGATGCAGAGGCAACTGTATACCTGTGCCATTAGTACTGCACCCCCCACCTGGGGCTTCCACCCTGAGTGTCCCGCTAGCCACATGGAACAAACTGAAGAAGGAACGCTGGGTCTGTACTGTACACACATGGGCGCTTTTCCTGCCACCACTCCCTAGGCAGCACTGGGCAGCAGCTCTCATGGAGCTGGGTGTCTCTTCCTGTCAGGTTAAGTGACCCAGCAGCAACTGAGCATAGAGGAGAGGGCACATATAGTGTTGGTGACATTTTATATATGGGACTTGAGCATCCTCAGGGGGCCTGGACCAGGGACCCCCAAGTTCTGGGAGTGGCTGCATGTGCTTCCAGTATTGAGCTGGTAGGAGCCATCCAGGGGGACATAGCCCAGAAGGGACAGGCGCAGCCGAATGTACATGGCAGGCTGGAGGTGCCTGTGGCATCCAGTGACAGTAGGGACCCTGCTCTGGTTTTTGCTGGTGGGGTCGTCTTGGGCAGGCACCATCCTCAAGGCCCAGTCCCTCCTCTGTCAGAGGCATGGCCTCAAGGAGTAAGTGTGATCCACTGCAGACTCAGCTGCGGCTGCTGCGAGCATGAGGTGACACGCTTGCTGCAAGATGGTGGAGGAGGTCGGTTTCCAGCCTCCAGATGCCATAGTTCTTTCTGCTAGGCTCAGGTGGCTCAGGAGGCTAGGAAACAGCCTCTCCAGGGACCTCTCAGGGTGTCCCGTGCATCCCTCTATGCACCTGTCCACCCGTACCTACTCCCCCACATGACACCACCCTGCTGGCCCCAGTCTCTGTCCTGGTGGGCCTGGTCACCTAGGGAGGACACAGACAACACAGAAATGATGGCACAGGGGGCTGGGGATATAGCTCAGTGGAATAAGCGCTTGCCTAGCAAGCGCAGGGTCCTGAGTTTGATCCCCAGTACCGCAAAAAAAAAAAAAAAAAAAAGAAATGATGGCACAGGTGGCAGCACAGGGCCACTGTCACGGTGAAAGGCACAGGGGCCTGAGAGTGTCATCTGGTAACAGGGCTCCAGCAGAGGACCTGTCGGGACCCCTCAGTGTGACCAGGCCCTGTGTGTCCCCGCTGTTTGGAGGTATCTTAACCAGCCTCTCCCCTCTCAGGACTGTGTGAGCCCATGCTGGGCCCGGAGAGTGACACTGTCCCTAGTGGCTGCTGGGGCCCTGGAAGCATCGCAGATGTCCCTGAGGGAGGTGCAGGTGTAGGGCACTGTGGGCAGCATGTGGAAAATGGCATTTTAAGTTTTGGTCCCCTGCATGAGCCCAGCCCTCCCCAGCACAGGCCCTGCCTATCAGTGGCTGGGATTGTGCAAGGTCCTGTGCGGAACAGGGTTTCCTGGAAGTTATGAAAGGCGGCTGTGGGTAGGGAGAGCCCAGGACAGCAGCCCCCTCTCTCACCTCACTCAGGGGAGCTGGGCGATCAGAGGCATCCGAGCTGGGTTACTGCCAGGCCTCCAGAAGTGTGGCAGCAGTGACGGGTGGCACCCTTGGTCACTTGGTATTTAACAATATCGCCCCCACGCAGACGCATGTGGGGGACTCACCTGTGACCGGTGGGCATGCATGACAGCCTCTGTGCTGCATGTGTCTGGAGACTGGGGCACAGTGGGGAACAGGAGGGCTCAAAGTCCCTGTCCTTGAAGGCAGGTGTCTGGTGGTACAGGGCCAACCACGCCCACTGGAGCCCATGGCTTCTCAGGAGGAAAACGCTACCTTTCCTGCAGTCTTACTCTTTTCAGTTCTGGGGATGAGCCTGGGGTCTTCACACTGAGCTGCATCTCCAGCACCTTTTATTTTTCAGTTTGGAACAGTGTCTCTCAAAGTCACTAAGTTGTCCAGGCTGGGCTTGAATGTGGGAAGCAGCATGTTCAGGCTCCTGGGTGTTGAGTGGCAGCTGAACACCTGTCCCAGATCCTGCTGGGGGGATGTCCTGGCTCCATGCACCCTGTGGACTGGGCATGTGCAGGAACCTGGTTCACAGGGTGGAAACTGAGGCCCAGGGAAGGGCTGCCCGGCCCGGGACCTGCGGTGAGATCAGAATCTGTGTGCACCTGACTCCAGGGTTTCCCAGCAGCGGAGGTGTGAGCGGAGTCAGAACCCTTCAGAAAGAGAAAGCCTCAGCCACACCCACCCTGGTGTCCATACGCATGCACAGAGAGAGGCGCATGTGGTGTGAGAGGCGTCCGGGGGCTTTCTCAGTCATCAAAAGAAGTCGCCCTTCGAGAAGCCAGTGCGGGCAGATGTTCTGCTCTGCCGGCCCTTTCTGGCCATGTGCCCTACTCCTCGGGAGCACTCCCGGGCCCCTCCTAGAACGTGCTGTCCTCTCTCCTGTACTGCAGACGCCATGACACTGGACAGAGCAGTAGGGGCGCAGGAGGCAGCCCACACAGAGGGGCAGCTCCGTGGTCATCCCTGGCCCTTGCCTGGCCCTTGAGAAGCTCCTCCCTCCCCGCTTCTGGGAAACTTCCATAAAGAGTGAAACCCATTTCACTACACAGCACTCGACCACCACACCCCGCAGCACCTGTGACAAAAGTTGCACGTGTTTCCCTTGGGATTTTCCTGGTCCCACAGCCCTGCTGGAAAGGAGGCACACACGATCTGTGTGTTGTTCCCAGGCTGTGAATATTTTTCCAAGCCGTGTCTGCAAGGCCTACACTGTCATGTAGCTGCCCACGCGGTGGCTGTGGTGTGGATGGCCCATGCTGTATCTACCATCACCACTAACATCAGGCTGTTTTTCTTGTTTCTGTAATGAACAACCCCAGGAAGCACCTCTTTGCACAAGCCCACACACCTCCAGGCAGCTTCCTGGGTGACTCCTCTCAGCAGAGTGCCCACGGCCACCAACGCGCTGTCTCTGTGTTATGAACATGTGTCACTGGTATAGCCCCCTCCCCTGGTGGCTTTCCAGCACATTGGGTGAACCAACCCCCAGCCTTCTAGCACTTTCTCTCTGTTTCCAAGGGCCTTCCTACCCCAGGGCCTTTGCACTCTCTGCCATTTAGTCACAGTGCTCGTAGCTCCACCCTTCTGCCAAGCGTCCTGCCTGAGCTGCACCCCCATCCATGCCTTCTCCCTCTCTGTGGGGTCACCACCCTCTGAGAGCATTTCTTGTGTGCGTGCAGCAGCTTTTCTCCCCAGCAGGCTGTAGACTGCACGAGCCCAGAATGCATCACTTTTCTCCCCCTACCCCTGACCCTGAGCCCAGTGTCTGACATGCAGTAGGTGCTCAGGGAACATTGTTTGGATGGCAGACAGACTGCTGAGTTCAGCCATGTGTGCAGAAGTGGTTGAGGGATTTTTAATGCCCTTTATCAAATTTTTATAGTGTCCTTTATGCAAGTCCTTCCACATCTTTTATGAAAATATCCAGTGCTTTTTATAAAGGTTCCCCAGGATTCAGAGCTGTTTAGCTCCTGTTAGACTCGAGGGGAGTTGGGAGCTAACCTGTGGAGAGTGCCAGGAGGCTGGCTGGGAGCTGTGGGAAGGATGGGCTGCGTTTCAGTTAGGGAATTGCATCACCATGCCGGCCTCGTGGCACCGCACGCACACTGGCTGCCTGCGCTCAGTGAGTGGCTGGGGTGGAAAAGAGGGGGCAGAGGCTCCCTGGACCCCATCCCAGGGGCTCGATGTGCTTGCAGGGAACAGCATGTCCACACTGGTGTCACCCTGTTAGTGGTGTTAGGGCGGACGAGGTGCTTGGCAGGCCCGGGCGAGATGGCTGGGGCCTTGGGCTGTGTCCCCACCTAGACAGCTGCCCAGTGGCTCCCTTTTCATGGTTGCTTGGGGCCCTGTGGATGTGACAGCTTCTGCCCAACCACACAGTTCTGGGCCCCAGAACAAAGGGGTAGGCACACACCAGGCGCAGCCTTCAGGGCCCTACATTTGGGGCGATCCTTGCACGCTCCGAGGCCCCTGTCCACTCTGGGCTGAGCGTCCTGCCGCACCCTGGCTCTCTGCTCCTCTCCTAGCTTCCTCTCACTCCACTCCTGTCCCATCCATATTTCCAGAGTTCAATCCCAGGGTAGCCAAGAGCACAGAGCTGCCGTGAAGAAAGGCAGAAAAACAAGCAGGAATTCCAAGCAGCTGCTCCCGCAGGACTGTGGTCTCCCCAGGGCTGGGGCTGCATGTCTGGGCTAGGGGTCGAGTCAAGTCCAGCCCTGGGTCTGCGTTGTACCCAGAAGAAAGTTGTGCCCTCCTTGCTCAAATGGTCGAGAGCTCTGACCTTTATGGAGGAGCTCGCAGCTGCCAAGGTCACAGGTGTTATGCGCATGAATGCAGCACCTACCCCCGAAGCTAGTGCTTAGTACCTGGACGCAGACCACCCCCATCAAGGTCCTGGCCTTATTTTCCCCAGGGTTCGCAAGAGCAAGACAGATGATGGGGAGAGAAAGTCTTTTGTACCTTTGAAATTAACAGCCATGTGCAAGGGTGACCTATTCAGAAACTAAAAAGCACAGCTAAGGATTCTGCATTTCAATTTTGGTGTAAAAGGAGCTCTCCTGGTTGCACATTTCCATGCAAAAGTAAAGTGTTACCCTTCGCCTCATACAGTGTACATACGTTAAAGTGCGTCAAAGGAAGGCATACACACACATGCTAAACAATACAAAACTCTTGAAGTATAAATCATTATGACCCCAAATTAGGCAATGGCTTCTTAGATAGAAGACCAAATACATATCTGTAAGTGACAAAAAGATAATTTGGATTTCATCACAATTTAAGTTTTATACCTTAAAGATGCCATTCAGAAAATGAAAATACAAAGCACAGACCAGGAACACATTTCTGCAGACCACATGTCTGATAAAGGGTTCCGTGTATGTGTGCACATCTATAGTATGAAGTCTGACAACGCAGTAGTAAGAAACCAGCACTAGGAAGTTAGCTGAGCAGACATTTCATCGTGAAGATGTAGGAGAGGCTGCTAAGCACGCAGTGTGGGGAGGCCCCAGGGAAATGTCACACCCTGGGAGTCAGCACTGTGCTCCTCGGACATGGCTCTAAGAGGTGCTGTGCCATCCAGTGCTGGAACACCCTGCATTGCTGGAGGCAGCTGAATGGTGTGGCCGTTTTTCCAAAGTTGAGTGAATGTTTAACATCAGGCCACTGTCCAGCACTGGGTCACACCCAAGGCAGAGGGCAGCACTGTCCACCTACAGCCTGTGGCTGGGTGCTCACTGCACCAGCCAAGAATGGAGAGAAGCCTGGTGTCTCCCAACAGGAACAAAGGATAAATGAAATGTGGCCTGTATTGCTGTGGGATCTCATTGGCCAGAGAGGGGACTTGTTTTGTTTTTTTTTTGTTTTTTTTTTTTGCGGTACTGGGGATCAAACTCAGGACCCTGCACTTGCTAGGCAGGCACTTATTCCACTGAGCTATATCCCCAGCCCCACCAGAGAGGGGACTTGTGCTGACACCCTTGGTGCGGGTGGAAGAACACCTGGTTCCCTTTAGTGGTTGCTGGAAATGCCCAGAAATATCCAGGCAGGGTCATGGGGCAGCAGTCACCAGGGTGGCAGGGGAGAAGGGGCAGGGGCACCTCATGTGCCTGAGATGACCGAAACTGTGTGGTGTGGCTGGCTGCACAGCCCTGGAAGGTCTTTGAAATCCACCGATTGGTCCCCTTAGAAAGCAGCGTATTCCCGCAAGTTGTGCTTCTGTGACTGTGTTAAACAGCAGTGTGTCTTTGGTTAGCTGAAGCATTTGCTTCCTGCATGAGATGTGTTTGTGCCCTTGGGGCAGCCACTTGGTCTTCTGTGAAACAGGGGCACTGATGGTCACACCTGCCCCAGGAAGAAGGTGACGAGGAGCCTGTAGTGATTGGCACAAAGCCCAGACCCCTGGGTGAGCTGGCCTGGGGGATGGGAGCGTGTGCCTTCCCGTCACCCCGCCTGGGACTTGGTTGGCCAGGTGGCTGCTGTCTGGGCTGACAGGTGGCAGGAAAACTGTGCAGGAGTCTGGGAGGGTGAGGCCAGTTCCCAGACTAGACTGGTAAATCTCGAGTTAGGAGAAAATAACTTTAACAACCCTGACCTAGATTCAGCCCGAGGCTCATGGCAGAGCAAGCAGGTTCGCCAGCCTCGCCTGAGTCAGCGGCCTTCCCGGCAGCAGCGGGGCCGCGTCCCTCACTGAGCTGTGCCTGCTGTCCCTCCTGTACCTGTGACATGCTGTCCCTTTCCCCTCTCTTGCAGCCTGAGTGCTACCCGGGATGGGAAGGCCTTCCGGATCTTCGCAGTCAGACCGTGAATGCTCCACAGAGGGGACAGGGGTGTCTTCAGCAGGGATTTGGGGTTTTGTTTTTCCTTTTTGTCATTTGGGGAGTGGGGGTAGGGAGATAGAGGGTCAGGGAGCTTCCATGGAATGGTGGTGGTGTCATGTCCCTTGATGGTCTTTGACAAGGTAACATCTCATCCCCTTCAGACAACTGGCACCAGACCTGCCGAGCCCTGGGTCTCCCACAAGGGGAGCCCTCTCTCCTTTGGGGACCTGCCCTGTCCCTAAAGGAACAGTCACCAGGGTGTCCCTCACCACGTGTTCTCTTGGGAGTAGGGGGCAGATCCCCGCTCCTGAAAGAACACAGCATTTGGGGTCACCGTGGCGAGGTGCTGGGACTGGGCAGAGCCCCGGAATGGTGCAGGTGGGTTTCAGGAAGGGAAAGAAAGTAGTTATTTAAAAATAAAAAGCCACGGTCCATCCCTGCCAATGGAGACAAAGGGCTTCATGTTTGCTGGTCAGACAAAGGGCTGGAGGAGAGGCCGGGCCCTGCCCCAGCACACCCGAGTGGCTGTGTATCAGCAGTGCTGGTTCACTTAGGGTCCAGCACAAATCCAGAGCTGAGTCTTGTCTTAGTCACGCCCTTCGTCCTGTGGCCTCTGTTTCCTGCCATGACCTTTGGTCTCATTGAGGACTGATGCATCCGGGTCCCTTCTGTCCCCTCCTGGTGACAGTGCTTTGCCAGGCCCAGCCCACTCTGCCTGCAGTCCTGGCTCTGGTGGTGACGCAGTATCCAGTGGAGGGAGGAGTGGGCACCTGGACGCATCCCTGCCCACTGGAGTGGCTCGTCTCGGTGAGCAGACCGAGCCAGTGTGGCGGTGGCAGTGGCGGCCCTGGAAGGATTTCTTTCCCTGTTTTTGTGGCCCGGCTCCCACCAGTGCCATGTGCTCTGCTTCCATCACGGTTCAGGAGCCGGGGCCAGAACCACAGTGGAAAGCAGCACCCTTTGGCAATCGCCCCCCCGGCAGGAGGTAAAATTTCCCTCTGCAGCCCCGGGCTGGCCCACGCACCACTTCGCTGAATGCCAGCTTCTGGCTGGATTTCACTCGACATCAGAATGTGTCACGGGAAAGAACGGGAGAAACCACGTGGGTTCAGGTGGCATCTTCACTTTTTGGTTGCCCTAATTACCACAGACCCTGCTGGTTAATTGCTTTTCCAACAACAACCCTCTTCAGGGTTTGCACAAAACAAGCTGCTGGCTCACCTGAGCTCAGCGCAGTGGGACGGTGTTGCTATAAGCATTGTGGGTTCGTGGCGGTTCAGGAACCCGGTGTCAGGGAGAGAGGATTTGGTTACCGCTCAGGTGGGCACCGCGTTGCCATGGGGCCCAGCGCTCAGGTTCCAGAACACCACCCCGGGCGAGCCAGAGTTCCGATGTGGCCCAGGCCGCACTGTAGAGGCCCGGTCCTTGGTGTCTCCTCACTGCCCTTACACCTGGGGGCAAAGCCGGGGCCCGGCCTGGTGGCCTTGCCCATCCTCCTAACGTGTGAAACTGGAACCGTATTTCTGCGGGGAAATGAAGTCGAGGACAAATGATAGAGCTCCGGAGCCAGGGCCACCTCCGATTCTGCACGTCTGACTGTGCCCCTGCCCCAGGGGAGCCCCCGCTGGCCTTGGGCTGTGCCCTCACGCTGGGAAGGGGTCTGGGTTCTTCAGTTACCTGTAGGCTCACTTGGCCCGCAGTTTATGTGTGTGCTTTTTTCTATGAAAAATGGTGTATTTCACTCCTCCCTATGTACAAACATTTACTGTATTTTTTTGTGCTTTGCGTGGACAGGGCCATGTGGGTTGTTGCTATGGTTCAATAAAACTGGTGTGATTCCTCCGACATCTCTGAGATTGAGCAGTCTGTGAGGGGAACACCCGGCTGTGTTGGGGTGCGCTTTTCTCCTGGGAGCTGTGCTGTTATGCGGGGAGAGCTGGCAGGGACATCCCCGCAGGGCAGTCACAGGGCCAAAGCCTGGGATAGGCCTGGTCTCAGCATTTCACAAGACTGCGCGGTGGGGTGGTGGCTGCGTTCATGCTCTTTGCTTTGGCTGCCGTGGTGAGATTCCTGACCCAGCAGCTTTAGTCGCGGAAGTCTCATTCACATCCTGGGGGCTGAAGTCCAAGAGGGAGCTGTACTGCGGCCGCCGACCTCCAGGGCCTCGCTTCCCAGTTCGCAGAGGCTGCGCTTCCAGTTGCGTCCTTCCACAGCCTCTCCTCCATGTCCCTCCTTGGCATCGGCCTGTTCTTCTGTAACTGTGGGGACTGAACCCAGGATGGCCTGCCACTGAGCTGCATCCCGGCCCTACCTTTTTAGGATTCTGTTTTGCAGACAGGGTCTTGCTGAGTTGCCCAAGCTGGCCTTGAACTTGTGATCCTCCTGCCTCAATCCCCTAAGTAGCTGAGATTAGAGGCATGGCCATGGTAGCTGGGCCCCACTCTCCTTCTAAGGGACCCAGTTGGAGTAGACAAGGCACCACCTTTGTGACCCATGTGACCTCAATTGCCTCCCGAAAGGATCCACATCCATGTCGAGTCCCCTCAGGTGTTGGGCCTCCACCTTAGGAACTGGAGCCTGATTTGGTCCCAAAGACCCTCCCAGGTGTCACCCAGAAGTGCGAGCACCCACTGCCCTCCAAGCCCCCATCCCCAGCAGTGTGGCTATGCCAGGGTGGCAGGAAGAGGGGGCAGGCAGCTCTTCTTCTTTGCAGAGGTTCGCAAGTCAGGCAGCTCTGGGCGACACCAGCTTGGGTCCCCCAGTGGAGGGACTCCCTGGCACCATGGGGACAGGCTCCTCAGCAGTCTCAGACATAGGACAAGATGGTCCCCTCTCAGGCAGGCTGCTCCTGTGTGTGGCAACAGCATAGCAGTGCCACTTGAGGACGGAAGGGCCCAGGGAGGGCGCTGCAGGATGTGGCGATGGAGCCCCTCAGGTCTCCTCACGCTGTCACAGAGGCTGGAGGTGGGGCTTCCAGACCAGCATGCCATGGTCTCCTTTCCTCAGGCTCTGGACCACTGAGTTGGCACCTCTCTGGTGGCCTGCATCCCTGCAGTGCCGTGGGGACAGGCTGTGTTTGTCACTCGTGGGGGGCCAGGACACGCATCAACAGCCCGGCCAGCACTGCCAGCCCTGCCCTCTCTCCCTGCCAGGTGACAAGCCGTCCCCCACTGGAGTGTGGGAAAATCCTCTCTGCATTCAGCCAGGCCCTGCTTTTATGTCCCCATCGTGGCTGGACCAAAGCCGTTCCCAGGGCTGTCACTGTGGCACTCGGCCAACAGGACTGACCCCGGCAGGAGGCAGACTCACGACAAACGCTGGCCACAGGCACAGGTGGCTGCCTGGGGTACAGGCCAACACTGGGTCAGCGCAAGTTCAAGGCCAACCTGGGCTGCAGATGAGACCGTGTCTCTAAATCAAACTGAATAAAAATAACCTTACCTTTCAGCCCCCTAAAAAAATGACTTTGGTGGTGAAGGACTGATTGGAAATCTCACAGCACCCTCTTCTCTTCAGTCGTGCCCAAGCAAAATGGGGGTGGCCTTTGTCAGGAAGAGGGAGATGGAGGTCTCTGCTGTGTGGCCGTGGCCTGGCTCCAGGGGGCATGAGGCTGCCTGGGAGCTGCCCTGCAGCCATGGTGCCAGACAGGAACAGCCCCTTCCCAAGCCATGCTCACACTGCTGTGCCAGGCCATGATCAGAAGGATGTCACAGCTGGGAGGAGAGGACCCCCGTGCTGGCCACCTGCCTGTGGGTGCATACCAGGAGCAGAGCACATACACAACAGTGCATCTGGAAGCACAGGTCTCCTGCAGCAACAGCCGCTTCTCGGAGGCCAGTCAGCTGTGTTTCATGCATGTGGCTACAAGTGACAGAGGCCCAGCACAGGGCCTAGGCCAGGCCAGGCCTGTGGTACTGGGTTCCCCTCCCTCTCCACTGTGCCTTGCTGGGCACTGGGCCAAGGTGGAGGTGCTGGGAGGGGGAGGCACAGGCGCAGTCGGAGGCGCAGTCAGGGCAGCCACCAGCCCAGGCCGGCCATTGGCCCCTCTGTCTCCAGTACTTCATGCTTTGGTGCTAGAACTTACTCGCTCTTGTTCTAACTTTCTAACTCTGAGATTTCCCAGCCTTTTCATTTATCTGAAAGATGCTTTCTGCCTGTGAATCAACATGTGCCAGCTCCTTCCTGTGTCTGGGTCACCTGAGGCTGCTCAGCAAGCTTTGTCTCAAAAGACCCAACTTAGAAACCTGTCAGATCCGGTCCACAGAGTTCCCTCAGTCCATGCAGCCTGGACCCTGACATAGGAAAGCAGCCACAGACGACGTGACCAGGCAGTGTCACAAGAGTGTGCGTGCTGCTCCAGTGAAACGTCCAGAAGCAGGTGGCCGGTCTATGCGCCGAGCTCTGCTGGCCTCTCTCTTTTCCCAGTACAAGGGACTGAATCCTGGGCCTTTACACTGTTCTATATCCCCAGCCTGTGATCATTAGGTTGCCCAGGTTGGGCTCAAACTTGCAGTCCACCTGCCTCAGCCTCCCAAGTCCTGGGATTCCAGATAAGCACCACCACACCTGGCTCAACTTTTGAATTTCTTAACGGACTGTTTCACTTTTCATTTTGGCATACTGTCAGACTTGCAGAAAAGTTGAAGAATGGTGAGAAAGAATCCCACACATCCTTCAGTTGGCTCCTTGCCCCAACACTAGCCTGGACCCCATATGCTCTATTCTTTGCTTACCCTGTGTCTTTGAGAATTAATGAAGAGCGCCAGGAGGGCAAGCAACCCCTTTGTCCCTAGGTGCTGCAGTGTGTGTCCCTGGCACCCAGGACGCGCTCTTGTTGCAGCGTGCAGTTCTCCATCTCAGGGAGCCTCCTTGGAGGCCAGAGCATCCGTCCAGTCCACGCCCCACCCAGACGTCCCCCACTGTCCCTGCGGCGTCCGTTGTGGTGATCTCAAGCCTGACCACATGCATTCTCCCTGTCTCTCAGTGTCCTTGCGCCTGACACAGCAAAGCTGGTCTTGGCCTCAGGTGACACTGACATTTTCAGTGATTCTCAGTGAATGGTTTGAAGTCTATGCCTGGGGAAATCTGTCTGAAGTCCTCACGACAACAGCGAGGGCAGGGATACCACAGAAGGTACGCCACATCCTTTTCCTGTGTCAGCTTGGGAGGCCCAGTTGGTGTCAGTTCTGCTTGCTGGGTTAAGGAGTCCCAGATGTCCCCTCCAGGAAGCCTCTGCTGCTTCTGTGTCACCATCTGGTGGCAGAGATGCTGGGGCAGTGCCCTGTCCCCAACAGCCCTCTCCTGCCAGCTCAGGCTCTGTGGCATCTTGATGAAACAAGCATCTCAATTGCCAAGTGGTGACCTTTCTGATCCCCCCTTCACGTTCATTTGTCAGCCTGGTCTTGCAGGGAAGACGACCTTTGCTCGTTTAGCCCCCCGAGACACGTGTGAGCGCTAGGCCACACCGCTATTCCACACTCACCCTGTAGTGCAGGGACTCAGGGTCCTTATTTCAGAGCTCGAGTCTTCCATCTTAGAACGGTGGCAGCTGGCCTAGCTGGCACCGGGCGCTCTTGACCACCTGGCCTCCCTAGCACTTCCTGGTTTCTGGCACAGCGAGAGCCACCAGTCCATCTGTACCAGTCTTGCCCAGTCCTGGAACACACCATCCCCTGCCCCAGGAACCAAGTCCCCTGGTGGGACAAGAGGGTTGAGAGGAGGATTCTTACACTCAGCGCTTTCTCTGCCCAGGCCTGGGGACAGGAGTGGAGGCTGGGAACCAGGGACCTCGTGTCTGACACTGCTTCCTCCTGCAGTCCAGGAGCGCCATGCAGCTCTGTGTGCCCTTGTGCCTTTGACCTGGGAGCCCCTCGTGCAAGGAGTGGGTCTTGGAGGCTTCCATCATGGAGGAGAGGGCTGCATGGCACCTGAAGAATCCCCAGGCTGTAGGCTGGGGCACCAGCTGGGGGGCAGAGCATGGCTGGGGCCCCCACAAGCAACCATGTCTGGGAGTGGAAACAGCCAAGGTGCCAGAGCTCCAGAGAGAGGGCATCGGATCCGGAGGGCTCTCTTCATGGGGAGAGGGTCTGGGTGGAGACCCAGCTTTGTCGGCAGGAGCCACACAGCAACCAGCAACAACCACTCAGCTGCTGTCATCTGAGCAAATGGTACCCAAAACCTGACATCTCCCCGGAGACCAGGACACTACCCATAACCTGATCCAGCCACTCGGCCAGCCACCCATCTGTCTAGCACCCTCTATCCATCTGTCCATCTACCTGTCCATCCAGGTACTCATCGGACCATCCCTACCCATCCATCCCCCAACCCACCTGCCTGGCTGTTCGTTCTCCATTCACTCCCCTCCATCTGCCCGTCCATCCTTCCCCCCACCTGATGGCTCATCCTCCACCCATCTCCCCGTCCATTCACCCTGTCTACCCACCCATCTGTTCTCCCTTCTCCCGTCCTTCATCCACCCTCCACCCACCCGTTCATCTTTCATTCACCTGTGCACCCATCTGTCCATCCCCCACTCGCTCCCCATCCTCCGTCGGCCCATCTACCACATAGAGAGCTTACATTTGTGTGGAGGAGGCAGGCAGTAAGCAAGGGGACAAGGTCCACATACTGTGTGGTGGGTGGTGACAGGGCTGTGGAGAAGTCACCGGGAAAGCAGTGGGAAGTGCCGATGGGGTTGCTGGTCCAGGCAGGTGGCATTGCCCAGGAGCAGAGGGAGGAGAAGGAGCTGCTGGGTCTCAGGAACTCTCCCCGGGGAAGGGTTGCAGAAAGCTCCGATGTGGGGGGGAGAGAGAGAGAGAGAGAGAGAGAGAGAGAGAGAGAGAGAGAGAGAGAGAGACCACAGAGGGCCAGAGAGGATCAGAGACAGACATTCAGCCATCCTTGGGAAGGACCTGGGCTGTGACCCCAGGAAAATGGGGAGGCACGGGGACTCAGAAGGAAGGACTTTGTTCCACTTCTGCTTTTAAAAGCTTTGGCGCCCCAAGGAGAAGGGACAGAGGCAAGCCCCGCCCCCAAAGGTGGCTGATTGGATGTGGGGGGGGCAAGGAGCCAGCACTGGCGCCCAAGGGCAGGGCAGTGCCCGCCTGGAGCTCCAGGCTCACCTCTGCTCCTCACCACACTGCAGGAGGTAGGTGCCCGCTCCCCTTCCCGCAGGGCTCTGTCCCAGCGCCCTCTTGAGACAGTTGCCCCCATGTGCTTCAGCTCCCATGGGGCTGTGACAATCAGGACCAAACCTCACTCTGAGCCCCTAAAACCTCTGTCCTTGCTGGCCACAGAGTGAGATTGTGCCAACTCGGTTGCTGTGTGGTAACCGAGTTGTCCTGTGTCCAGGGCCTTTCACCTGGGCTGTGTGGACGCTGTAGTACAGCTTCCCTCCTGCCCGGCGCCTGAGCAGGAGAAAGGCCGAGCGCTGCAGGCCCAGGTCCTACATGCTGAGCCTTTCATCCCAGAGAAGTGGCCACACCTGAGATGCTTCACCCCCAGAGGAGAATTGAAACTACACTTCTTGTCACCATGGCCACTTAACCACTGCACAGAAATGCATGCTAGTAGCGCAGTGAGAACCACCCACTCAGTGTAGCACGGTGAGCAGCAGAGTGTGCAGTGGTGACCTGGCCAAGCAGGAACAGTGACAGCAACCTGTCCAGTGGGTCCCGGCCAGCTGTCCTGTGGGTTACCAGGGCCTTGGAGCGCCTCAGGGACTCCGGTCTGTCTGCCTGAGATGGGCAGGGATGGGTGGGATGGACTTCTGCCTTAAGCCTCCCACCCCAGACATGGGGCAGTGTGTGGGGCCAGCTGTCAGGATCACAGATTGCTGCAGGGCTCAGAGCAACAGACCAGTGGTTTGGACCCAGGAGGCCGGTGTGGCCCTGCACTCATTCTTCCTGCCGTGCTGAGGTCCCTGCCGCTTTTGGTGGACCTGCTCCTATCCCAATTCCTCCAGTGGCAGTGCAGTTCACACCCACCTGGGCACACCACGTGTTCACACCACGTGTGCCCATGCCACCCTGCAGAGCGCTCTAAAAACCAGGTCAGGTGCCCAGCACAAGCTCCAGGCTGTCCAGGGCCCTCAACTCCTGCGTGTCCGAACTTCTCTTTAAGCCCCTTATGTAAGTGTTCCCTGAGGCCGGAGACATCCAGATGGCCCCTCGGCCCACCCACCAGCTGCTCCAGGCCCTTTGCCTGGCCCAACCCGGCCCTGCCCTTCCCTTCCCAATGCGGAGCAGCTGCTGAGATGAAGAGGCCTCCAGGTCTCAGTGACCCCACACGTGTGGGTCACAGTGCACTCAGGAACCTCTGTTCTTCAGGCTCAGGCAATTTGCAGCAGAATTCTTCCAGCAGGGCCTGGGACACGGGCAGCGCTTTCTCCCACACCAGCAAGCTCCCGTGGGAATGCACTTCCTGTTGCAGTATGCGCCCACGGACAGATACATGGCCAGGCAAGAGCTGGAGATCTTGACACATCCATGCCTGTGACAGGCGTAGACACTGCCAGTCTTAGGGCACCAGGCCGAGAGCCAGGGGTGGCAGGCTGGACTCTAGGGAAGGCGCCTTCCTCCTCTTCCACTGCTGGTGGTCCTGGCACCCCTGGGCTGGCTTTGTGTGTTTTTATTTTTTATTAGTCTTCTTTGTAAATTTTTTTAGCGCATGTTCACAGTACATAATGATCACTCCTCATGGGGAGCTGGCAGGTGTACATGACAGGCTTAGCCCTCCCCATGCCCCTTTTCCTCTCCCTGCCTTCTATGTCTTGGGGCCTTCCCATTTCCAAAAGATCCACCTCTGCTTCCTGACGTCTACCTGTTATTTTGTCCTTTGATTTGCTTATACTTTGGGTTTCTCATATAAAGAAGCCGTGAGATATTTAAGTTTGTGTGTCCATTTATTTCTCCTAACATTATGATCTCAAGGGGTGTCCATTTTCCTACAGATGACTCAAGTCTGTCCTTCTTCGTGGCAGAGTAGTACTCCACTGTGGGGGACACTTTTCATTGGATTACAGGCCCACTCTTCTCCCGGACAATCTGCTCTCCAGATCCTTAACTGACGGTACCTACAGAGACTCTCTTTGTGATGAGGTCGCATTTGCAGGCTCCAGGTTCTGGGGATATCTTAGTCACCTCCTTATCACTGAGACAAAATAACCTGCCACCACCTGCCACTTAGAGGAGGAGATGTTTACTTTGGCTCATGGTCTGTAGAGGCTCCAGTCCATAGTCAGCTATTGCCAAGGCCAGCTCCACAGAGGGGCCTGGCAGAGGAGAGCTGCTCGTGGCCTGGTGACAGGAAGCAGGGCACAAAGGGAGGAGCCAGAATGGCTGTGAAGCCATCCGAGCCACGCCTCTAGCAGTCACCTCTTCCCTTCAGGCCCCGCCTCTCAGCCCCAAGTGTGCTGAGGGCCCAGGATCCAACCAACTGCCTTCCAAACCCAGGAGGCTTTGCATTTAAATCTGCACTGTAAGGGCTGGGGATATAGCTCAGTGGAAATAAGCGCCTGGCTAGGAAGTGCAGGGTCCTGAGTTCGATCCCCAGTACTGCCAAAAAAAAAAAAAAAATCTGCACTGTAGCTGAGGAGCTGGGCATGGGGGCGTCAGGCTGCAGGTTGCCGTTCAGTCTAGGGCACGTCCTGACACACTCCTCAAAGCCCAGCCTTGCACGGGGAGGGACAGGAAGGTCACTGGGGACAGGATGCCAGCTTCACTCGGGTCGCCCGTGAGTGCCCGGCAGTCTTCATGCTCTGTGGCCTCGCAGCTCCTCTCCTGTCCCTGCGAGGGCCTCCGCAAGCCCCTCGCCTCCTGCTGTGCCCTGAGTGCCATCCTCCACCCCTGCCTTCCAAGTTCCAAGGGTAAAAAGCATCTGGCTCTGCCGCCTCCATGGAGGTACGAGCCCGTCACCAGTCTGAGCCCCGCTTCCTTGCCCATTACACAAGCGCAGGACAGAGCAGGGGCTCCGGCCAGATCCAGTGTCCAGCCAGGCAGACAGCGAAGATCACAGCCTTCCCACCGGGCGGGCGCCCAGGCCTGGACTTGGGCCTGAGCCAGTTCTCCTGAGCGCGGGCCCGGGAGACCCTGGGGAGGCCCTGCCCTTCTGGCCCTGGTGCATGAGGCTAGCAGACGGGAGCTGAGCCATCCTGTGCCGTGGGGTGAGAGTGAGAGTCTCGCACCCCTCCGCCCCGGGACTTGAGCTCACCCTCACTGAGGTGCACAGGGCTGGTAGCAGATCCATTGCAAGAAAACAAGCATGGCCCACTGAGGCCTCGGGGCTCAGGGAGAATCCCCAGGGACCAGGGAGTGAACCAAGCCTGCCCACTCGTCCTCCTCCCAGTCCAGCACTCCTGCAAAATGTGCACAGCATCGACTAAAAGGAGCTCAGGTCCTCCCCAGGCTCTTCTAGATATGGAGCAGAAAGTACTTGGGAACCAACCTATCAGCCATTTACACCTTAGGAAGAGTGATCTCAGAGAGCATTTGCCCACGTGTGTGAAGCTGCTCCTTGGGAGGAGTCAGAAGAAAGGGGAGTTCACAGCCTGCACTCCAGTCCCTCTCCACACCCTACCCAGGTGACCAGTGTCTCCAACCCCAGATGGCCTGCCTGGTACAATGGGAGCTCTAATAGTACCAGCCAAATAAATCTGTGGTGGATGAAATGGGGAACAGCTGGGATTCTGGACCACACTGAGCACCAGCACTGCTGGGAAGCTGTCTCAGTAAACAGGCCGCACACACTGTACACAGCCATGGTTTCCCCACCTGGCCAGAGGTTACCCTTGGAATGATTCTGCAGTTCCACTTGGAAGCGTCAACCCAAGAGAAATGAAAACTGTGTTCACAAAAAACTTGCACTTGAACCAGCTGTGGTGGTGCATGCCTGTCATCCCAGCACTATGGGAGGCTGAGGTAGGAGAGTCTCGAGTTTGAGCCTCGCCTGGGCAATTTAGCATGACTCTATCTCAAAACATGAAAAGGACCAAGGAAGGTCTTGAGTCAGTCCAGTGCAGCAAAATAAAACAAAAAACCTGCACAAGAAATGCTCCCTGCAGCTGAAACATGGGAACCCCCTCAACCCCGCCCCTGACAGCAGAGACAGGAAAGGACACAGACAGGCTCCTGCAGGAGGGGCACGGCACCCTTTCCTCTCCCCTCACCCACGGGGATGTCACCAGCACACTGGCCTCCAGGCTGGGGCGGTGGCTACCTGCTCTGCTCACCCTCCCACATACCTGGGGGCCTGGCACAGGTTCCAGACCATGTCCTGGTGCCAGCCTGGCACCTCTGAAGAGTCCCTGCCTCAGTGTCCCATTCATAAGAGCCCCACTGGGCTGTTGGGGTCACCCGTGGGTCCCGGCTACCTCCCCCAGGAGCGCCCTTGCTTAGGAGCTGGCCTGTCACAGATCCATCCAGAAGCATGATCCCAAAGGACTGTCTTGGTCTGGAAATCTCCCCTGCAGGACACGGCAGGTGTCTCAGATCTCGTGTCCCCATTCCAGCCACCCTGAGGCACACAAATGCGGGTGAGCCTGCAGAATGCCCCCCGGCTCGTGCAGCCTCACAGGCCCTGTGTTGGGCAGAGGCATCACCCACTTTGCAGGGAGGCACCAGGCCTGGAGCCCACACTCGGGGCTCAGGGACAGGGGAGGAGGGGGCCGGCCGGGGCCAGCCTGGCTCTCAGGACAGCTTTTTAAAAGGACAACTTTCAGACCCAAGCTGAGCCAGGGCCAGAGGTGGCACTTCCTTGGGCCTAGAAGAGCCTGTCTCCGGGCGCGGCCTGCGCTGCTGATTCATCAGCGTTGGCCCCAGAGCCCGGCAGCTGGCCAGGCCAGACCCAGCCTGCAGTGCTGATGTCTCTGGTCAGGAGGAGGGACAGTCACCCAGGGGACAGGCAAGCTCTGAAGAAGGGGGCTGCCAGCACTTCGTGCAGCCACTGGGAACCCCGTTGCCCACTGGCCCTGTTCCAGCTGGGCTCCTTGGCCCCAGGGCTGAAACTTTGGGTCCTCATTCAGAGTGTCTAAGGGGGGCGCACAGTGGCCTGCTGGTGTCCCCAGCCTGAAGGATGCATGTGGTGCTCAAAGGGCCCCTGCACTGAGGGGCAGGATGGGCTGGTCCGGCCACAGCAGAGTCAGCTGCTTTGTGAAGCACTCCTCTGTGAAGTCTGTCCCGGTCCTGGGGCCAGGCGAGGGACAGGAGAAGGTGTTGGGGTACAGGGAGGGATTTCCAGGGAAGGAGGGGCTGGAGCAGTGCCGGAGAGGCTGGTGGTACGCCTGAGCATTTCCAGTCTGCAGCTCAGAGAGCTCATGAGCCCTGGAGCTTGGTCTCCTACTCTTATCCTGAACTAGAGGCTCTGGAAAGTCAGTCTCTGCCATCCATAGCTCCTAGAAGCCCTTGCTCTTCTTGCCCATGGCCCCTTCCTCCTCCGATTTATTTATTTATATTTAGGTCTTCTGAGACAAGGTCTCACTAGGTAGTTTATCCTGGCCTTGAACTCACAGTGATCCTCCTGCCTCAGCCTCCTCAGTGCTAGGATCACAAGCGTGTGCCACCATGACCAGCTTTTCTTCTTACATCACAATGCCCTCTCCAGCTCCCTCTGTAGGTCTGTGTGGCCCTGCCACATAATCCAGGAGGCTCCCAGCTCACACAGGGCCCCTGACGTGGACATATCCACCACATCTCTGTGGTCTCCCTCCCAGGTCGAGATGGGGACATGGGCACTCTGGGGCCACCGCCCTGCTGACCCCATGCTCCGTGGGCTGCACTGCCATAGCTGGTGGCCCTGCCTGCTGAAGGTGCTGACTTCAAGCCTGGTGTTATTAAGGCAGCTTCTCTCCCATCCCCCACACCCACCTCTTTCCTATGACGTGGAACCTCAGCTTGGACTACATTTCCCAGGCCCCTTTGCAGCTAAGCCTGACCCCAGGATTGTGCCTGTTGTAATCAGGGAAAAGATTTAATACAGGACACATACTTTATAGGATTATTTTATAATATTCACCCAAAGAGTCAAATGTGAAAGAGTGTGGGAGATCTGTCCACACACTGGAGACCCAAAGAATCCAGCTAAGGGCCTGGATACTACAGCAATGTCTTGCCACATGAGTCCAGCTGAAGACCTAGAGCCCATGGCATTGTCTCATCCAAGTCTGTATGAAGATCTGCGCAGGGAAGGCCCAAAGGCCGGTGGTGGAAGCTACAAAGTCTGTGCCAGCGGGATGAAGGACCTGTGCCAGCAGCTGAGGGATCTGCACTGGAGCCAGGAAGTGACGTTCAAGATAATGACCAGAGGCCCCCCCAAAGAGAACTGCAGCTGTCCTCAGCGACAGCAAGGACCCGGGCTCCTCTGGTGATGAGAACAGCTGAGTTCATATCAGGGAAACCAGCGAGACAAGCTTCTCCAGGAGATTCACCACCTTCCCTCCAGTTCTCCTTTTATGCTGTTGGCAACAATCCTCAGGTGGGCCCCCCACACCCAAAAACAAACTGATTCAGTTCAGCTGGGTGTTACAAGTTGACCATTAGTTAATCGACCACAATGCCCTCAAAAGAATGGGCCTGGGCTTCCTCTGCCGTTTCTTCCTCACTCTCTGGGAGGTAGGCATGATAGCAGGGGGTTAAAGCGATCACTTTGGGGCCAAAGAGAATGTAGACGCACACTGAGCAGCCTGGCAGCCTTGGGCCAGCTCCTCTGGCCTGTGAAAGAGAAGAAAATGCCCGTCTTGTTCCAGCCAGTGTGTCAGGCCTCACATTGCTCAGCGTGTCCCCTATCTTGGACACAGGGACTGTGTATCTGAGCGGTGCCTTGCTGCACACGCTGCCCATGAACCACGGGCACTACCTGCTCGCCCATCCTTGCAGTGCTGAGCTGTGGGACCCCAGGATTGCCAGGTTCTGACGTGCCATGGAGGAGAGACTCCCAAGGGCACAGACAGGGGCAGGACCAGCAGCCGTGTGACAGCAGGACCCAGGCTGATGGGGTGTGGGAGCCCTGGTCTCTCCTACGTGGTCCTCACTGCACCCCTTGATTGTGCATCCTACCATCCTCCCCGGCCCCAGGAGCTTTAGGCTCTGCTTCCAGGAGACTCAAGCAAGGCCAAGAGGGGTTAATCCAGGTGAGCTCAGCCACCTCCTTGAACTGCCCCTGACTTGCCAGTAAGGCTCTGGGAGTTGTGGGGGTATCTGTATCCTGATCCACCAGAGACCAGAGCTGAGATAGGTAGGAACTAGAGGCTCGGGCTCCTTCCGCATGAGAGTCACCCTGGCTGCTGTCACTGCCTCCTCTGGGGCCCCTACCCCTGCCAGGGTCCCGCGAGGGTGAGTGGTCTGTCCTCGGGTGCCCTGCTGGGAACCTCTGGGCTGGGTGTGGCTCCCTGCACGCTGCCAGGGCTCTGGGGCCTGGTCAGCATGTTGGCGCCGCTGCTGGCTGCCTGCTCAGCCTGGCTTCTGGCCGGGCTGGTGTCTCATGGCCTGGATCCAGGCACTAACACTGGCCAGGCTGCACTTTGCCCATGCCGACCTCTTGCCCTGGCTTCGCTCTTGCCGTTGCTGCAGTGCCCAGACTAGCCGATGGGCTCAGCGGGTGGCCCAGTGCCACCTGGCTGTGGCCTGGTTCACCCAGACAGATCTGGGTCAGGGAGGACACTCAGGCCAGCTGGACAGCTCCCGGCTGCTCCAGGCCAAGCCCAGGGGCCACTTGCCCCTCACCCCACAGAAGTGGTAGTCCAGGGTACGACTGGAAGGACCTCAGGTAAACAGCCCTTGGGCTGCAAAACCAAGGCTGGCTCAGCCCCTGCCAGTTACTGGACCCTGCCCCAAAGCCCAGCCAGCAGCATCCCCGAACCAAGTCCTGCCCATTGGGGCTCGTGGAAAGTTCCGTTGCCTGGCTGACCTCACAGGGTCGGACTTCAAAGTCTCAGGGCCGCCTTCACACCCTGGAAGGAGCATCAGCTTTGAGGCTGGAGGGCAGCATTCGTAGGGATGGGGCTGGGGAGGCTCTTCCAGCCCCAACACAGCTCTTGTGGGCTGGGCTGTCCCATCCGTCACCTACCGGCTCTGGTAGGTGCCGAGCTCACGCCTGTCCCTTCACACCGTCCCATCCTGCAGAATGTGGCAGCTGCCTGCACAAGTGCCTGGCTGTGCATGCCACTCCCAGGCTTAGCAGGCGCTCAGCACCTCCCCCAGGGGTCTGACAACTGCCCGCTCCCGAGAAGAGGCAGCAGGGCAGATCACACCCACATCACAGAGCCCAGGCGCCTGCAGGGCAGATCACACCCACATCACAGAGCCCAGGCGCCTGCAGGGCGGATCACACCCACATCACAGAGCCCAGGCGCCTGCAGGGCGGATCACACCCACATCACAGAGCCCAGGGCCTGCAGGGCGGATCACACCCACATCACAGAGCCCAGGGCCTGCAGGGCGGA